>CABFVX010001345.1:85577-115310 GCA_902151425.1 Timema shepardi | reverse complement strand
GGGGGGGGGGGGGGGTTGTGTGAGAAAGTGAGAGTGTAAAATATTGGGAGACATATTTTGTGAAAAAGAAAGAGAATGTGAGGGCATATGAGAGAGAGTTTAGAGATTAGTTTAGAGAGAAACATATATTATTATTATTATTATAATTACTAGCACTGCATCTTACTACCCGTTCGGGTTTTACGCACTTACGCTAATTTTTAATTGTAGGGTGATTGTGAGATGAAATGGAGGACCTACAGTTTAACGTGGGATCCGAACCACGGTAGAGGTCTGACATTCCACACATTCACAAGTTGTGAAGGAAGGGTTTGGCAATCAGATAAATCTGTACTGGTACCGAGGATGAACCCCGGACCCCCAGCACAGAAGTCCGACACCTTACCCCTAGACCACCAGGTCACCTGAGAGAGAGAGAGAAAATTATATTGATAGAAAGTTAGAAAAAGAGATAGAGAAAAAAAATTAAGAAATTGAGTTTGAGAGAAAGAGAGTGAGTTTGAAAGAAAGAGAGAGAGTATGCTTGATAGATAGAGTGAGTTTGAGAAAGTGAGATTGAGGGTTTGATATAAAGAGTGTATGTGAGGGTAGAGAGGGAAAAAGTGTGTGTCAGAGAGAGTGTTTTATAGAGTGAGTGTGTGTGTATATGTGTGTGTGGGGGTGGGTGGGTTATTGTGTGTGTGAGGGTAGAGAGTGCGAGAGAGTGTGTGAGAGTGTGAGAAAGTCTGATAGAGAAAATGTGAAAATATAGATGGGGTACTCAAATATTACGGTACTTTGAAATATAATTCCCTAAAAATTAATTATCAACATGAAAACATAACTGAACTTATTGTATTTGTAAGACTGTGAAAAGATAGACGAGGTACAAAAAACATTACTTTTAAATATCATATTCTCAAAACTAAGTGGTAAAATGAAAACGTAGCTTTGTAACACCCTCTCTGTATCCTCATACTACCCGACCAGTGAAAGTAATAAAAGGGAGAGGATGAACTTAACATACAAGATAAATGGATATTATAAAAATATGTAAATTCAACAATGAGCAGTTTATTCAATTGAAAGACAAGAGCGCAGTTAACAGTACATGGTCTCATTATATCATGAGTTATGTTGGAAATTATACTTGAAGTAAATAACTNTCTATAAGAGACAATACCATTACGTACAAGTTATAAATGTGATACAAATTTATAAGGGCCTAAAGGGCACCTTAAAATGGTTCCGAAAAATTCGTAATTCCCAGAGTACGATATACTAATTTAAATTAAAATCAAACTTTACGACCATACTACAAAATATACAATACGTGAGAATTTGGCTTACAGACCTAAGCCAAACTCCCCCGGGACTACCTGATCTAACTAGAATATGGAATCAACAGTTCCACCAATAAACAAGATTTTAACTGTTCAAAAGGATTTTACGTTAGACGATCATGATAATAGTCTGATATATTAAACTGTTAATTTTAAATAATTATATACAAGATTTTAGAGTCTAAAATAAATTAGAGTCCATTACTCCAACCGTCAAAGTGACTATATGATACAGTTTTACAAGTTTTATCCTGCCATTGTCCAGGTCCATGCCAATGGTCTAACGTCGATGGTTGATCGTAAGATAGTCAATTATTGCACGCTTTCACAGCCATTATATAGGGTTTATAGGGATTTCGTTGTCATGAAGGGGAGGTGGGAATACACAAACACACGCAGGGTGACGTCACGATGCCTGCAAATAGTTACGTAGATCTTTGTTGATAGTTGTTGCTCCATCGGAAACTCAGCAACATTTCCAATCACCTGATCTTTTGAAGGAGGTTCTTATTCCATCCATCAGAGGTCAGCTACGTAAGTATCCTCTAGCAGGCGTTGGTAATTCATGCCTCATTACTTGCTAGTCCATTTTGAGTGTCGGGACGAGTTGTTGATACACCGGACCTCTTTTGCCCCAGTCGCCGATCTTGGATTCCCGTGTGTAGTTCAGCCTAGCCGGATTCTATTGAAAGCAGATTCATATTGTAAGTACTTGAACAGATTATTACATTGATTTGGATTGAGTCGTGAAACATATTGTCCAGCATTGTTATATTATGTCTTCTTAGCCTACAAGAACTACAACAGCGAAAAATACTATTGTAGGGATCCTAAATTTAATTGAATTTATTGGAGCGGATAGTATGATTTGATGCGATACTTCCATGTACGTCAGTATGGAGCGTGGTCCAATTGTAACATTATACGACGTAATGTTACAGCTTAACTTATGTATTTGTATTCTATTACTATCTTCTAAAATGAACATCAAAACCTATTGTTTGAATAAAATGAACATCAAAACCTATTATTTGAAAGAAAAAAAAATTAACACCAGAGCTCATACTTAGATATAAATAAAATGGCTATTTTTTAAAACATTATTCAAGATCATTATATCGTTTGAGCTTATAATACATTCCAAAACCTTTTTCAACATCATTTTATCATACGCAAAACAAAACGTAAATAGTATTTCACGAACTTTACCTTTTAATTTAGAAAAACTGAGAAAAACATCCTTGACTCCTAATCATTAAAATGAGTGATCGTTTGTCCAAATCTGTTTGGTCATTTCTTCGTAATTTCTATCACCGGAAATGGCCTAATCAAATTATATTTAAGAATACCTTTTAACACTTCATATCCTAAAATGTGTCTATCTGAAAAGGGTTCAGCCCCCTTTATTTTGGTTATTATTGGTTTTACCGTGTGTGTATATATATTATCAACGATTCTTACTATCTGTTCAGGCTATACTCATATGTACTAATTACGTTCATGTGCTAGGGATAAAGACGGTTGAATTTAGAGAAAGTGTATTCACACTTACGTGTTTGGAGAGTAGAATACTATTTATGAATAAACACCCTAAGTACACATGTATAGGATTTGAACCCCGATCTCCCCGTCATCGGTAGTCTAATCTGTTGCAAGAGTGATGCCGGCTTAGATAATTTGATCAACAAAACCAGTGATACGTGTTTCTCGCCAACCAATCGTAAAAATCGGCAACGTATAAGTTTTAAATAGACCCTTAGTCTATATTTTAAAAAAAAATTGTGAATGTTATTCAAACCAATATAATTCAGTCACTTAGGTGGTTTTAACATTTTAACCGTGATAGCTCAGTAGTACACAAAACCCTCTTTGGTATTGGGTATATAACAACAGAATCAGCTTTGGAAAACAAAACAACATCGGCAATCAAAATCAACCCCTTCCCTCCCCCCCCTCACTCCGCACTCTTGATGCCCTAGGGTCATCATCCCATCCACCGCGCCCTTTTGGTCGGAATCTCCAAACCTCTACCAGGCCAAATAAAAAAACTTACACTCACTGCAGTCAAAAAATTGATATTTTTTTACTTTCTCTCGATGCCGTGGAGAAAGAAGTATTGTGATCTTTAAAAAAAATTAAAATTGGGATGTTGATTAATATTGACTTTTCATGGCCCCCATGAAACAACAAAAAGGGGTTTTCGTAATGTCGTGTCTTTGTTATTCTGTCTTTACCGCAGGTTAGAGCCGAAACTATTTTACTGGTAGGGCTAAAAATTGGTATCTGGGGTTTTTATAAGGTCCCTTCGAGGTATTTTTGGAATTAGATATCCAACCCTAAATTTAAGGGTGGTTTACTGAATAACAAAAAGAGAAAAAATTGATTTTCTCAAAATTCTCTAACGATTTTGATTACATTCTATATATAAATACTGTTTATCATTATAAACAAGAAGGCAATTATCATTTTTTAATGAAAATTATTTGAGGGTGCCTTACATGTGGGAAATTTTCCGATTTTCATCATTCCTCCGAAACTATTTGAGATACAAAATAATTTATCATTGTAAACATGTAGAACTATTAAAGATACAAATAGTTTATCTGAAATATATTTTTATAAAACCAATAATTTCTGAGCTATAAGTATATATATATATATATATATATATACTTTTTAATTCAGTTCTATGAAAATTAATTTGATTCTTATGCCCTTTGGTGGACAAATATGTTTTTCTTTTATCAATTTGTATGTATCAGTGTTCCTAGTTATTAATGCCCCGAAGGAATTAAGTAGCAGTGTATAGTATTTCATTTATGATCTTTGGTGTAATGTTTCTACAACAATGTATTATTTCGTTATTATTTTGATTCACAAATCTTACAAGTTTTAGTAAATATTATGTTAACATAAAAGAGAGAGAAATTCTGTGCGGTGTACCGTACCATTTACTTTTCAATTAGATTTTCCTTCATAAAACAAAATTTAAATGTTTCTCACAAAATAATACAATTTAAATATGTATGTACACAAAATCGAAAACAAAACACCATTAATAATATAAATAAAATAATTATTTAAAGCCCCGAAAAATAATTGTGGAATTTTAATAAATTATAGATACATTTGAAATAATACCACGTTGTTCAATTTTATATTTAGAATTAAAAAATGTCATGGCATATAGCTTCCAAATCAAATGTCTCCCACACTCTCTAATACAGGGTGACTCAAAAGAGCGGGAAATGATGTAACGGTGAATAATGGACGATTATGCATACTTTATAGCCATCTAATTTATGCTAGTCAATAGTACAGAGTATGCCATTGTGGAATTAAAAACCAATAAGTTAATTCTTGAAGGTAACATCATATAGGTGTCCCACTTTCTCTGTACAGACATTATTGCAGTATCTTCGGAAAGTTGTGCATGACACGCCGTAACATGGCGATTTACTCTCGTATTCCTGCTTTCAGTTCGTCGGTCGTGGCCGGATTAGAACGTTACACCTAGCTCTTAAGGTGACCCCACAAGAAGTAATACCATTCTGTAAGGTCGGGAAATATCGGGGGCCGTGAAATTTCGACGTTCCTTGAAATGGCACGGTTGCCAAACGAGTGTCGTACAGCTGCCATCGATATTAGTGCTGTATTTACCATTTCTCCATATTTTTTGGAACCAGGTGAGGGCCATCGGTTAAGTAAAATGGGGCAGTTCATGCGTAACCAAGTTCCTCAGAATCTCGGTCAGGTATACTGAGAATAGTATTTCCAAAATGGTTTTCCACTCTTACAGCACGAAAATTTTGGTACAATTTCTCTAAGCATAATCTTACTAATTCCTAAAACCATTAGCGTAATTACTATATAAGCGTATAACCCGAACGAGTAGTAATACGCGGTGCTAAAATAAAAAAAGTATGTATGAAAGGCGTTAATTATATTTAATTAATTGTAATTATAATTATTCATCCCTAAATCTTCGCTTTTCATATATACTTAATTGTATAGCGTTGCTTTCTTACATTTTGATCATCTTATAATATTTTAAGCCCAGTATTTGTACTATTGGCAACATAAATCCACAACCGACTCGCCAATGGCTGTGATACCAATTATATCTCATAGTAGCCGATTATACTTTCAAGTCCATCACAGACTCTGCCTTAAATGAGTGAAGAATGACCCTGGGCTTTGACGTGCTAAGCCAAAGGTACTGGGTTTTATTCCCATATCTAGATGTCATTTTTCAAATAATAATAAAGTAAAATGATATCAATGTTATTCACAACCAGATTAATATGATATTGTTTTCTAAAATGTGCTCCAAATATCCATTCGTAGTAAAAATCTAGGTACACACAACAGAAAAAGAGTGGTTTTTTTTCTGTGATACATATAACTCCACCCATCAGAACTATTAGTTTTTTTTAATACCGCGTCTTACCACCCATTCGAGCTATACGCTTGGATAAAAAGGTAATGGTTGTCTCTTAAAGAAAATCGATTGTCACTGTTTTAGGAATTCAGAAGGTTATATTTAAGATGAATTGTACTAGCATTTGCGTAGAGGGAAACTGGAAACCATTTTGGCAAAAAAAAAAATTGTAAGCCCAACCGATATTTGAACCTCAATATCCCTATCTAGTGTGCTCAAATTAGCATGTCAGGAGGGTTTAAAACCATTTAGGAATTAAATACACCTGAACCTTACCGGGATTTCAAACTCGACATCTGCATCATCAACAAACCAGACAATATGATATTGATGCCTTTATTCGCACGACCACCAGTTAGGGTTGATATAAATAAAAAAGAGTGTCTATTTTATGTGATAATTTTGATATTTTTGAGGTGTTGAGAGGGTAGGAAACCTATGCACCAACTCCACACGGGTGTGATTATTATTGGGGATACAAGGGATTTATTTTAACCTGATTGATAAAATGATTAGAATAACAATAATAGATTTATTATAACAGAAATATAAAATATATTTTTATTACAATAGATATACAAAAACATAAGATAGAAGTTCCAAATTAATACTGTGTTGTTGCGATACGGATAAGATCAAATACAAAAGACTTGAAGAGCAATGTTCATTAACAAAACAGCTGGACTGACGCCAGGATACGGTCAGGTGATTCTAAGAGAAAAAAAGTGAGGTAGTAACAAACAAAAGTTAACTGGAAATCATATACATATAGTATGATCAATACATTTATAATTTAAGCTAGCTTGATTAGGAATTAAGAAAAATCCTTAAGAGACATAGTATAATGAATTGCAATAGAAATGTTAGTTGATTATATTAGTAGATGGCTAACATACAGGTGTCTACACGAAATAGTACTACGGCTGGTCCTTTCCCTATTGGTACTGCCAGAGCATTCAATAGTACATGTCTTTAATGACCCACTCCCTGGGGTACAGCCCTAATTTAATTCATACAATACTAATAATCAGTCAATAAGTGCTAAAAACGGGCAAAGAGAAAAGGGTATTATCTGCGTGGACCCCATATGGAAATAAGTGGAGTTCCGCGCTTTACCAACCAAGCTAAAACCACACGCGAAGCGTGGCAACAAGAATGATTCAACACATTGAATTCATTGACCCAACTATGCCCAAGAAAAGGGATAGACAACCTGGTTGCAGCCATAAAAAAAAACAGTGTGTAGTCTTAAGGACTCAAAAGGGAAATATAATGCTCGTAGAGAATAGCAACCATTTGGACTAAGTCCTTGTTACATCTGGAGCTCAAGGCTCCTATATAGAAGCTATATTATATGGATGTAGGAAAAACATGGTCTCTTGGACCAATATAACAAGTCAGACGGACTTAATCAACATTAGAGTCACTGTAACTACACCAACAAAGTTGTAATAATACAAAACCAAAATCTAGTCACTCTGACTTAAACAAGAAAGCGAAATAAACATAATAGTTGCCTCGACTATACTAAGTCTGAGATAAACAATAAGTCAGATGGACATATTAAATAAACATTTTCTAATCTTTCAACTAGACTAATACGTCAGATGGACTTATTAACGTCGCCTCTATACTTAGGAAATCGGAGAGGATTTTTTTCGACGGAGCGGTGGTGAGAACCACGTCCAACACTCCATGGTCACTGGTTCTTTCGTGGAGAGAGGTTCCTTCTTCAAAGACGTAATGAGATTGAATAATATGAAGTAAATCTGAGAGTACTTATTTTATACCTTTTTTTCTGAATAGAACGTAACCAAAAGAGAAATATAAAAAGCGTAATTACACAGGTGGTGATAGGAAGGCCTGTAAATTGAGGGGTGCGGTAAAGGGGAGGTTCGAAGACACGCCACCACAACAGTGGCGCTCGAGGGTCGTGGGAGCGAGCCCAACTTAGTTGAGTTCTTTTTCATGACAGGATATGTAGTGAGTGAGTTTGTTAGGAAGCACCCTGCCGCCATTCGTGTTGAATATTTTGCTAGAAGGCATGTTGGCGTTATCCGATCCCATCCAGCCACGGTAAGTCTTGAAGCATATTATTCCTGAATGTATCAGCTTTAATTATCTTCTTTGGATTCCACTATTATAAGTTTAGTATTTTTATAAAGAATTGTATCATTAAAATCCTTTGTAGTATTTTTTATTGGGAGCCTGTGGATCATATCCGATTCCATTCAGTCGCTAATAGTAGGTTTTGAAGGATATTATTATTAAATATTTCAAATTTAATCCTCTTCTTTGGATTTTGCAAATATAATTATAACTTCGTATTTTTACGTAGCCTAATTGTGTAGGTGTCAACTTAACATGATTGACACGCTACACCTAATATATTTCGAAGCCAGATTTTTTTCATAAAAGAGGAATTTGAAGGTGTTTTTTTTAAGGCTTATATATTAGAAATAATTCAAATTTGTTCTGCTGATAATTATTATAACATGGATAATAATACAAAACAAAGGAAATTATTACTAGATATTATGTTGCATAAAAAAAAGTCAATTGAAAATTGAAATAAAATTTAAACTCATTTCAGAGACCTGTGATGTTCACAGAGTGAATGTACGACGAGAACACAGACAGTAATTAAATCCCTTGTTTTTTGAAAAAAAAAAAAANNTGAAAAAAAAAAAAAAGCAGTTTCCCCCAAAGGGGGTGAAAGGGTAGAGAGAAACGTGGGTTGCACATGACAGAGAGATATTGTAGGTGAGTGGGAGGACATATAAATAAAAACTACACATTTCCCATTAGAACGAAAGCTCCCCCCTTCTTCAAGCAAATTGTCAAATGAAAGTCACACTGTTCATAACAAATGAAGTAAATTAAATATTTCCCAGTGCAGTATTGGCTAGTATCTGTTATTTTTAAAAACCAAGTTTGTGATAGTTCAAAAACACTTCATGAAGGTAATTATAGTTAAAGCTATGGATTTGACTATCATATTTATTTACTTTAATGTTAACATTCCAAGTCGAAAGTTTTAATTTCAAACCATTTTAATCTATCGTGCGTCTTTCTGAATTTATTTTGACTATATTAATATTTTTAGTTACAGCTATAAATCTTTCCGTCAGCTTTTTTTTTTACAAAAAATAAATCGTGTTTATGTACAAACATTAATTAGTGTAAGATTTCAGGAAACCGTGACCCATACACGAGTTATTAACCTAAGTGCATCTGTAATTTGAAATGGTTCTACAGATTATAAGTATTTATAGGTCAAAAAGGGAATATTTCAAAATCCGATAAAATCTGAAAATTCCTTTGTTTTATTTGATTGATTTGAACTTTTTTTGATTATTCAATCATATAACACGGAAATAACATCCAAATAATTTCATGTATGTAACATTTATATTTTAAAGGTTTTCATTTTAAACTTTGTTAGTGAAGTGGGGAGGAAGGGGGAGAAAGGGTCAACAAATTACTGCAAAATGTTAGTTTTAATTTAATTATGAATTCCAACATAGTATTTTAGGTATGTTAAATTTAATGTAACTTTCCATATGTTGTATTAAAAAAAACTTAATTTCCATATATCATCTCATTAATTAATGCTATATTCACTTTCAGGTCATATATAAAATTGTAGTAAAATTTAATTTATTTAATATATTTAATTTATTTCATAATCCCATATTTCTTTGTAGTACCTTATACATTTGAGTCTGTTTATAAGAAGAACCTTCTCTGACAGATAATAACGTTATGAGATCTACTTTCACACATTTATACACAAAAAAATAATATCTTCAGATATCATTATATATATACACGATCAATACCTATAATATAGCATAAATAAAATAGAGATGTTAGAGGATTGTAAATTAAAAAAACTATTTTTACTCTTAAAACGTTTATTCCTACTTCCCACTAAATTCAGCTACCAATAAGTCCCAAAATTGTTCGTGATGGAACTTACTTATTTTTTTTAGCATCACGTTTCTCTACCCATTTTACTTACGTAATAATTATATGGTCGACTCCTACAATACTTGAAAGATTCGAGATTAAAAAGAATCTGAATGTATAATTTAATTTTAGACAGTAGTAAAATAAGGCATATTAGAGTCATTTGACTAAAAAATAAAATCACAAAATCGCAAAATAGGTACAATATTGTATAAAAATAATTCATTCGTTCAAAAAGTATCGTCTTTTTTTATTTTATAACGTAAAAAATATGGCTAATAAACAGATAAATTGAGACTAAGTGTTAACCAGACTATAACAATAAATTGCTTTCTTACGTGATGATAGTTTTATTTAGAATAAGTTTCATTTTTTGTTATTTAATTTTTATCCATTTAATCATTTCTAAAATTTAAATTCGTATTCAAGATATAAAATAAAGTGTTGACTTTAAGTTAGAGAAAAGTATAATTTCATATCTAATTAAAATAGTTTTCTCTTACAGCATTTAGTAATTATATATAAATCACTAATTGTTCACAAAATATTAGCCTAGCTTACTTATACTAAATTGATATTAACGATAAAACATTTTTCTATAAATAATAAAATTAATAAAATAAAGAAATCAATCTACTTTGAATATTTATGATAACACAAGTTTTAATATTTTATCAAATATTTCCACATTTATGCCAATTGTAGCTTAACTTTCTTGATTTTATATGAAAATAAATTATCCATTAAAAAATATTGCAAATGGTATTTTACAGATTTATTATTAGAAAGGTTCATAATTGAAGATCAAAATGATTTACTAAATGTTTCTGAAATAATTAAAATAGAAGAACAGAGAAAAATAAAATATAATTTCCAATGACACCTTTTCAAATGAAACTGAATTTCGTCTAGGTTATTACGAATTGATTTAGACTCGTAACTTATATTTCACTCAAGAAAATATCTTCCTCGCTGTTCGAATAATTTAATTACATCTTGCTACGTTTGGGATTTCAATAAGTAACTGCAACACAATAGAAGAATATTATATTCAATAGGCCTACAATCATGTTTATATTGTAAACTAGCATAAAGTACTCGGCTTTGGTCGGGATGAATAGTTTAAGGAAAAATGGTAAAAAATAAATCAAATCAATCATTTTTCAAAAATTTCTACTAAAAAAACTTAGAACGGTAAAAATGGCAATAAGGGTAAAAGGACAATAAGATAAAAGTGCAAGAGGAGCTAAAAGTTTAGAAAAAATTAGTATAAATAGTTTTTTAATATCTTTTCTCTCTTCATAACTGCCTTTTGACAGTTTAACGATTTTATACTACTTGCCCTTTTTAACCTTTTAATTCTTTTTGACCTCGTGCACATTTTTCCGTGAGCCTTTAACCATCTTTAGTCTCTTACCTTGTTTACTATCTATGCCCTTTTCCATTTTTTTTACATTTTACCCTTTTAATTCTTTTTACATTTATCAGATTTTTACTTACCCTTTTCTCTATAATATCAAGAAAAAAATTAAATATATTTTTGATTCTTTTGGCACTTTTAAACCTTTTATATGAAGTGCCCAGCTTTGTTAGGAGAAATAGTTTAGGGTAAAAAGATAAAAGAGAATTAAATTTATTCTAGCCAAAAATTATTTTAAAAACGAGTAGATAGTGAGGGAAAAATAGATAGTAAGATAAAAAAAATTAAAAAGGCCAAAAAGTAAAGGTAATAAAGATAAAATAGGTATAAAGGTTAACAAGGGGTAAAAACACTACACCGATAAATACTTTTCTAAAATAGTGGTTTCAAATTTGAGCTCTTTTATTTCCCGTGCTTTTAATTTGGACATTCGAACTGTTCAGATGTTATTCAGCTCTTCGGGATTTACTATCGACTTTCTTGTCAAACTTTTATTTTATATCACACCAAAAATGTAATTTATATTAGTTTTAGGAATCTTGAGAAAACACCCTCATCCCCTTATAAAATCTTCATTTAAAAAATTTAAGGTTCAACCCTTAACAGCTGTTTGGGGTGGTTTTTATACCCGCCTGCCATATTTCAAATCTTCTATCACACTGGAAAGTAATTTATTATTTTAGTTTTGGGAGTTATGAAAACCCCATTTTACCTTTATAAATAATAGTTATTTAAAATAAATATTATAATTGGAGTAATTCTTCTCCATTACTGGAAAATTTAAATTTTCTGCCTCACCTAAAAGTTTTTTTTGTTTTGTTTTTCTTAACCTTACTCCCGCTCCCCAATTTCTCATATTAAAATAAAATCTCCTATATGGTATTTGGAGTGCTATTTATACCTTCGTGCCGATTTTAATTTGTATACCTCACGGAAAAGTAGTTGTCTCTATTTAGTTTTGGAAATTCTAAACTCTCATCTACTTTCCATCTAAACAACTTTTACTTAGAAATTTCAAATTTTAAGATAAATTAGGCTATCTGTAGTTGCCTGCCAACCAAATTTAAACTTTTTACTACATATAAATGATTTTTTTTCCGTTAAGCCCTCCTTACCACTTGTTTTTCAAAGTCTTAGTTTAAAATTTAATATTTTCAGCCCTTTATATTTATTTGGAGTGATGTTTTTTACCCACCTATCAAATTTCAGTTATATACCACACTGGAAATTAGTTGTTTATTAGTATTTGAAATCTTAAACTAAACCCCCACCCCCTCCAATCCCTTTTCTCCAACTAAATCTTAGAGATTTCAAATTTTAAAATGTATTGGTTTATCTGGAATTGTCTCTCTACTTGTCTGCAAACATTTAATTTTCTACCTGATCTAAAAAGTTATTTTAAAATTATAGTCCCCCCTTTTTTTTTGGTGCCCAATTTTTAAACTTCACAAATTTAGATTTTTATGGTTAACTGGGGCAATGTTGCTACTTCAAAAAAAAATTACACGCCTGGAGGTAGGTTGATGAGTAAGTCAGTAAGTCGCACACCTTTTTCCCCTCCCCACCTTCATAGCGGATGAAATTTTTAAAAAAACTCTAAATGATCTGACCTAAGTCTAGAAAAGAACCTTCAGTTTAAATTCCAGGGCCCTATGTATATTGGTTCAAGAGATACACCAGTGAATTAAAAAAAAACTTTAAACACTCTTTTTTTTTTAAACTCCTTAGAGGTGAAATTTCGCAAAACCCCGTCTTATCTCTTGTCTAAAAGAAAACTTCATGATAAATTTAAAGTTTCCATGACAATGGATTGGGGAGCTACGGTGATTAATGAGTCCGTGAGTGAGTGGGGTTTCGCCTTTTATATACACATAGATAATAATGATTACTATCATCCTTATTATTACTAACCTTTCCTCTTTTCTTTTTCTTGCAATTTCTTAAGATTTAAATCTCTCCCTCCCTTTCATTATAATCTTATGACTCTCTATCATTAGGTTTTTATTTGGGGACAAAGAGAATGGGAGCCAGTAGCGTAATAAGAAGTAAATGGAAGGGGGATTTATATTCCCTCCATTGACAAGGCGTGAAGGGTGACCTGGCGGTCTAGGGGTAAGGTGTCAGATTTCTATTCTGGCGGCCTGGGTTCAATCCTCAGTCCCGGCACAGATTTATCTGATTACCAAACCTTTCCTTCACCTCTGACAAGACATCTTGTGAATGTGAGGAATTCCAGGTCCCCACCGTGGTTCGGATTCCACGTTAAACTGTAGGTCCTTCATTTCATCTCACATTCACCCTACCATTGCAAATTAGCGTAAGTGCGTATAACCCGAACGAGTAGTAAGACGCGGTGCTAATAATAATAATAATAATAATAGACAAGGCGTGAATATTTTATTAAAGGAGTATATTTTCAATTTTTGAAATATCTTGAATATATTCTAAAAATAAACGTCATGGATGAACGAGAATATTTTATATTTAAATATTTGTACTGCTGCTCTAATTGAAATTGTAATCAAAATAATTTGTCGAGCTACAATTTATGTAAGACTATAATACACTTTCAATTTTCTTTTCTAGTATCTAGTTAATCCGATATATACAAATACTAACCACGCATGAAGATATTTTAGCTGGAGTTTTACGTGAGCTACATTTTCTTTTCTATACATAAAAACAAGTTTCTTTAAGCTTATTAACTAAATTTTCAAGAAGTTAAGATATTAAATTGTTATCAATTAAGTTGATTAAATACCAATGGGGCAAGGATGTGAGACCCCTTTCAGTTTTCGTTTAATCAAGACCGTTCCTTTGCTGTTCTTCTTCCAGATTGGCCCCCACCCTCCCCCCTCCTCAAACTTTCCTCAACCATCAAGTGGCTCTTATGACATCAAGGAAGTATTCACTAGAAAGAATGTTTCTATATCAAACAAAACAATGATGGCCGACTGTAAGAGACCGAAGACCAACCAAATTTCCCTCTATAAGTTGCTCTTATTTCGAAACAAAAACCAAATAAATAGTAATCGCGTGTTTGTCGATATCTAAGAGATAATATCTGTATCTTGAAACATATTTAAAATTTGAAGTGATACCTTTCGACAGTTACCCCCCAAAGCTCTACAAAAACTTTTTTTTATGAAAGTTTACACATCGAGAAAACGCCAAAATATTTCAAATTTTGAAAATACTCAAAGTGAAAGCCCCAATTTCATTTGCGGGTTATTTCCATTGAGCAGTTAATTGGTTGATTGACTATGTCACTTTTAAATATACTCTAATATCAGAATTATCTCATCACCGCGTCTTACTACCTGTTCAGGTGTTCAGGCTATGGTAATCAGTCTAGTGGGGTAGGGATGAGGAAGGAAGTATTTTAGAGGCAATCTAACAGCATTGGCATGGAAGGAGAAGGGGAAAACTATTTAGGAACAGCCACACTTAATAGAGCCAGCCGGGAATTGACCCCTGATCTGGCCTGTCTTCAGCATGCCAGTCTAACACGAGAGGGAGTGACGCCTTAGACTATTTAGCCGCTGAAGTGGTTTCTTTTACTATTATTATTATTATTGATGTTGTTGCTGTTGTTATTTTTGTTTATATTGTTGTCGGTATTGTTATCGTTATATTTATTATTATTGTTGTTATTATTGTTATTGCGGTTGCAGTTATTGTCGTTATTGTTGCTACTATTATTGTTGCTGTTATTGTTAGTTTTGCTATTATTGTTATTACCATTATTGTTGTTAACATTATTGTTATTGTTGTTGCTGTAATTGTTATTTTTGCTATTGTTATTGTTATTATTAATATTATTATTAATATTGTTAGGTATATTCCACAGTGTGATCCACAGGGTTGTGGGTCCCAATGCTCTCCGTCAGTAGCGGCCAAGAGCAATGAAAGTCTAACAAAGCTCGATTACACCCTGTTTTAACGATAAAATTACATAATCATTATCTTCTGTTGGATGAATAGCCGTGCTTTGATTATTGGTTTTATAAATAGAGCCCTGGATTGATGAAAAATACAACAGATACAGCTGTAAGGCCTCGATCCGCGTCCGTAGTCACGAACTTTGCACGATATCCACATCTATATTAACAAAAGCACAATGGTGAATTGTATGTATGTATGTATGTATGTATGTATGTATGTATGTATGTATGTATGTATGTATGTATGTATGTATGTATGTATGTATTTACGAGAATATAGGGCCAATGGGTGTCCAGAGGATTTTTAATACTTTTCAAAGAGCTAAAAGGCTGAAATTTGGTGAAATTTTAGAGGAACTACTCATAAGAAGTACACAAATTTAAAACATGAAAACATAAAAAATTACACAAAATAAAAACGTGTTTTAGTCAATCGGTTTAAATCGCTGACGTGTTATTTTCCCTCCAAAAGAAAAGAGAAACTAAACCAGAATTTCTCAACTCATATCCAAAGAGAAATAAATTGCAGATTATAAAGTTCCGTATACACTGTCATGTTTAGCCTGCGCCAATGGTCATGCGAGTCTAACTGTCGTACAAGTAAAGGTTTATACACATTTCATATACACTGTGCAAAGATTTACTTGCAGGACAGTTGAGTTCACCACATATATATACAACTGATATAGGCAATGCACTGCACCTGCTCTTTGCAAGTTGTGACTGGTTCACCAATCCAGGTTTACACTTGCAAGTACAACTAGCGCGACAGTTAACTACTGGGGCCAAACTATTCGAGCACTCAAATATTCGCGCAAGTGGAACATGAGTCGTGCAAAATCTTTAATTTGCATGCAAGTAGAGGCTTGCACTGGCATTTATATAGTGAACCTTTTTAGTAGTGTTGTTTGTTGTTTTGCATTGATATTAGAAAAAATAATAATTTTATAGCAAATAAAAACTTCACAAGTAACGTTCAAAATGATTAATTATTCATCTACGCCTACATTTACATTGTAATTTATACTTTTGTAAGCTTTTAGATTATGGTTAGTCTCTCTCTATCAATTAATAATCATATATGCTCCACATATTTATTAGTTTATCTTTGATGTGATTTATATTCACAGTGTTGTAAATTTAATCGAGCGGGAGGTCTTCAATCTCTGCTAAAATTCGTGGTGGTGATTGTTTTTTTCTTTGTCGCGCATGCGCAGTCTTTGTTCATGGTTTCTTTTGTTTTTGTACGCGTCCCTGACTCCACTCCAGTCTGGTCTCGCGATATAAGTGGTCGCCATGTTCTTTTTTTTTTCTTTTTTCAGAGTGCTCTACCGTGAACAGGACATTACAATGGGAGCATCCCAAATATTTATTTTACAACACAGATTTATAAAGATAGCCAACATATTTTCGTTCCTGTACCATCTTGGCGAGTGGTTTTAAGTGTACGGCTATAAAACTTTTGAACCTTTATGAATATGTTTTTCAATTATATCTTTTAAAGTGTAGTAATAGGAAGTGAATTAAATAAAGAAAGCTTGTAATAAAACAAATAAATTATGTTTGTAGTTAAACATAACTATACATTACAACATACATTTGTATTCAAACCAAACAATTACTTCTCTTAATGAAAAGGCATCTTGAAAATGTAAGAGAGATGGAGGATTCATTAATATAAATAAATTGTTAAAGAGAAAAGGGCATAGCCTTTCAGGCAGATCTTTGGCTTCATTTTTATATTTGGTGCATCGGTCAAACCAAAGAAACTGTGAGAAATTGTATTTGTTATCTTCACAGAGATTTTGCCCGAAAACGCAATAATTATTCTCCCTGATGTTTTGATTGTGATAATTTGGTTCTACAAGATTTAAAAAAAATACTATTGATCCTACGAGGCAAAAAGTGAGATGATTTTTACTAGAGGAAACCGACGCATTACATTGGGGAAATAATTCAAGACATGTCTGACATGCACAAGGCTGAAAAGGTTTGCAACAATGTGTATTTAACGTTAAACGCCTAAATAAACTCACATTAGAATGACATTGAATGATGAAATTTTCATCAGAGGCCAAACCGCTAATATGGGATGAGTTAATCATGGTTTCGAGACATGCAATATATGCAGTTAACCTTATCTTTCCGATTAGGGATGATGAATAATCATTTCACATTTAGAAGATACGTTTTGCTGTTGGGGGAAAATTCAGGCAATGTCTACTAATTTTACCGCATTCTCATAGGATAACAATCGTACAGACAAGTATTAAATACTCTCTACTATAGAAGGACTTTTAAATTACCAATTTAAACAATAATTTATCGGAAATTTACAATAAATTACGTTATTGGCTATTACAATGGTTGATGAAAAACTGAAAAAGTACAAAAAATACAGCCTGAAACAAAATACCACAGAGATTGCAAAGAAAATATTGACACACAAAACATCGGGAAATATACTGAGCCCAACTGACATTTCAGGTAGCCATTCTGTGTCCATGAAATGACGGAAGTTGATCAAACAATTTAGGAAGTATTGAGTATTTCAGAAGAAATGCTTCATTAGTGTTAGCTCAGTCGACTGTAAGGATTCGTGGGAAAAAGACAACAATCCAATAAATATTTTAACGGTTTGACGCCGTCGGAAATACCACAACCCAAATTAAACTTAAAAAAGGGAGTTTCATCAGGCACCTGAATATTTTTTAAAAAATGGCCTGTGTAATAGAGCATGAATGTCACTGATAAATTTGGATAAAAATCTAATCCATGCATCAATTTTAACAGGTGTATTTCAAAGGAAACTATTTTTCTTACCAAGCATCGCTTTGGCACCTGTAGAAGACTCTGGCCTCCTCGTAAAATAAAGTTATAATTTATTTAATAAAAAGTAGAAATAATTTATTTCACTCTCACTTTATACAATCTTACGTAATCACTGACAGAAAGATACTTTTTTTTTAACAAGTCCCAACCTTTCATGTGTTTATCAAATATAGGTTAAGTTTAGTTATATGGTTATAACTACAATGAATCTGTCGTAGTTCCTAAATAATGTAATATTAGTTAATAACAGTCACAAAACACCAGATTAAACATGGCTGAAACATTTACATTAAGGAAAAAGCAGTATAAATATTTCAAAAACTTTTAAATGTGGGTTTGGAGGAGATTAGAGAGGATACAGTGTACAGACATTCTGAGAAGAGAACATGAAAAAATTGCCATCGTGCAGGTGATTCTAAAAAGAAAGAGCAACTTGATGAGCCACAATATGAGAGTAAATATATTATTGAATGACGTCATGGAAGTTAAGATGAAAGGGAAAGGGATCAATAGTATGACGTGTGCGACTGATTGATGACGTCAAACAAATCAGATTTATAAACGAAAGTGGCTTATAAGACGTGCTGGGGGAATTAATTTGGACAAGGGAACGGACCTATCGAAAGACAGAACCCATAGTAATAATATTAATAATGATAAAAAAAAAATCATTAGTTAATTTATAACAGAGTAACTTACACTAAAATATATCATATTATTTATATTCTTGTAATTGTATCCAATTATTTTAACGTGTGAGTGGGATATTACAATATTAGGGGTATTGTTGGAACAACATAAACACGCTGTATCGTAGGAAATACAAACATATATTCTTTCTGACATTAGTGAATTTCATTGGTATTGATAATACTCATCAAAATGGTCAAAGGCAGCACTTTTTCAATATCCTGCACTGTCTGTGACGAGAAAATCACGGTTCAAATCTCAGTTGGGTGTATTGAAGATATTTTATTTCAAAATGAATTCACACTCTCCCCCATGCCAATTTTGGGTAAGGTTTATTTGAGTAACATCTGTATATAAAATAGCTCAGCGTATGAATACATTAAAGTATGGTTAGAAACTATTCTAGCTGTAATTTAAGTATCGTCCAATTAAAACTGGACTGGACATTTTCTTGCTTACTATTTATTCTGCAGCAAGCGTGCTAATGTTTTCATGTCAGATCAATATTATTTGTTTTCCATTGAGTGTAAGAGAGATTAGGAAAGAGGAGGCCATGGGAATAAAATTTGTGAGGAGCATTTTAGCTGTCACGAGGAGAAACAAGATGGGGAATGAAGTTATTCGGGAAAGAGTAAGGTACATGAAGTAAATGAGATGGTAGAGGAAGCAAGACTGAGATGGTATGGACATGTAATGAGGATGTTAGAGTACATGAGATAGTAGAGGAAGCTAGGCTGATATATTATGGGCATGCTATGAGGATATTAGTGTCTATGAGATTGTAGAGGAAGCTAGGCTGATATATTATGGGCATGCTATGAGGATATTAGTGTCTATGAGATAGTAGAGGAATCAAGGCTGATATATTATGGGCATGCTATGAGGATATTAGTGTCTATGAGATAGTAGAGGAAGCAAGGCTGATATATTATGGGCATGCTATGAGGATATTAGTGTCTATGAAACAGTAGAGGAAGCTAGGCGGGGATTTAATGTATATGTTGGAGCACACGAGATAGTAGATGAAGAAAGACTGAGATGATTTGGGCATGTAACGAGGAAAAGATGGCATGGGAGGCCAAGAATGGCAGGAGCAGCTATACAGTGTTCAAGTGAGAGGAGAAGAATGGAAGAAATTGAAGAGGAAACATGGTGGAAGAGATGGAGGTATTTTACTAAACTGACCTGGCCACAGGCTGTAAACAGAGTTGTTGTTGATAATGATGATGATGATAATGTTTGCCAAACAAATCTGATTATTATTTTTGCAAAGCTTCTATAAAAGAACACACATTAAAATATTAAAATTATTTGTTCGGGGATCTATCCTCAGTTCTATCCACAATCATTTTTGGGTGTATTTTCGCTAATATTCTGTCGGATATTCACAAAGGTCTCAACTTACAAACCCGCTAGGCAATGAATGATGGAAATTTAATCAAATAGTTTGTACGTGTAACCAAGAACTGGTATAAATATAATTTCAGCCCAATACAGTATTTCGAAAGCCTTTCTCCGGGCCCCCTCCCCACCTCCCATTTTGTTTATGATATATTTACCTCGGAAGTAAACGTCTCGGCATTGGCCCTATCCTTCCGTCCGTCTGTCCATCCATAAAGAGGAAACTCAACAACTTCCGAAGAAAAGGTCGATACGAAATGAAATTTCATATAAACGTACGCGCCCAGACTGGGAATATATTTCCCCTTCCCTTACCCCGCCCCCCGCCCCCTATCCCAAAATACGGCCTATCGTGAACGTATCGCGTTGAAAGCCGAGCCCATAAAATGAAACGATATTTCATAATACCCAAACAAATTTGTCTGTTTATAAATCCTATTTCTAAAACTTTCAAGTTATAAAAGCTTTCAGCCATTTCTAAAATACTGATCAATAAAGACCGTTGTAATTTTGGAATCGAATTGATCAACACCGTTTAGATAAAGATGAACTAAATAGAAGGATAGCTTAGACGTTTCAAAATTATTAGAGAGAGGTAGGTTATCCAGCTTAGTACTTGGATCACAAACAAACGGAGTGAAAAGTTTCAATCCTTAAAAAGGCATTACACTTCTCTTAAAATATCGAACAAGCCGTGTTTACTTAATCACATATTTAAAATATGGTATTAGGAATTTGAAAGGTACCTTAAGTGTCCTTCGTATTTCAATAACAAAGATGTATATCTAGTGTGAATGGTTTTGAAGTTATCAATATTTTTGTGGCAATTGCATTTGCACTTTCATTATTTCAAAAAAAAAACTGGATTTAAGGGATTGTTTAACTGTGAGATATCTGTATGCTAATGGGTTAAGATGGTGACAATATTGAAATTTCTGAAATACGGCCCCCTCATTATTTCCAATGTTCAATGTTGTCCTTTTGGTAAAACCTGTTTGACACGCCTGTTAAACACTCGATCACCTAAGCGTATTTTATGTGTCTTAGCAGTTTATATGATAATCGCCAGATACTATCTGATGAGGTCGCAGTTGAAACAAGGGTTTCAGTTATTTATCTAAGTGGTTTATAACTACAGTTTGTATCTCTTATAAGTTCTAGCTCTTCAAAACTAAAGTATGGTCGTCAGCGAAATAGACCACGCTTTGGTTTAAGAATGGCGTGTATAGAAGCAGTCCTGTTTGAATTAAATAATGAAAGAGGTGAAGTGATTATTTGGATAACGTTATAAGTCACGTTTTATTACTTTTCTCGAAATCTCGCAGGGAAAATATTGTGATCGTAAAAAAAAAAAATTAAATCGAGATTTTGATAAAATTTATCAAATTTTTCTGTCTGTACCTCGGACTAGAGCCTAAACTATTTTACCTATTGGGCTGAAACTTGATATCTAGCGTTTTCATTGGGTCCCCCGAGAAGTTTTTGGAATTAGATATCTAACCATAAATTTAGGAGTAATTTACTGAAGGGCAAAAAAGAGAAAATCGAATTTCTCGAAATTCACTTTAACGACTTTGAATAAATTGTATATCTAGACACTGTTTATCATTATGAACAAAATGGAAACTCATTTTCTTATGAAAATGAATTTTATTGTACTTTACATAATAAATATTTTCCAATTTTCATAATTTCTTCACAACCATTTGGGAAACGAAATAAATTACCATTGTAAAGTTTTAGTATCAGTAAAGATAAAAATATTTAAATTGAAACATATTTTTTATAAAATCAATTGTTTCTGAGATATAAGCAAATTTATATACTTTTTATTTCAGATATGAAATTAAATTTTATTCTTATGCTGGTGACCTGGCGGTCTAGGGGTAAGGTGTTAAACTTCTATGCTGGCGGCCGGGGTTCAATCCTCGGTCCAGGCACAGATTTATCTGATCACCAAACCCTTCCTTCCCCTCTGACAAGACATCTTGTGAATGTGGGGAATGCCAGGCCTCCACCGTGTTGTAGGTCCTCCATTTCATCTCACAATCACCCTACCATTACACATTAGCGTAAGTGCGTATAGCTCGAACGGGCAGTAAGACGCGGTACTAATAATATTAATAATAATAATAATAATCTTATGATCTTTGGAGGACAAAGATGTTTCTCTTTTCTCCGGTTTTCTGTAACAGTTTTTCTAGTTCCTAATGTAATATATTAATTAGGTAACAATGCATATTATTTCATTTATGATATTTGGTGAAATATTTTTACAACAATGTATAGACCTATTATTTCGTTTCGCAAATCTCGCGAGTCTATTTTAACATAAAAGTGAGAGAAAATCTGTGTGATGCACCGTAATCATTTATTTTATAAGCCCGAGGTAATGTGAAAAAGCCATTTTTTTACACACTTTCTCATCAAATGAGTTTATGTGAAACACTCAAGCGGATATATTTTTATCTATGATTTTTTTCATCTCGCAATTTTTCTGTACGATAAACTTGACTTATTTAAATCAAAAGTTTGTGAGTAATATAAGTTACAATATGACAGTATTTTTTTCTTAGGATCTGTCAGATTTATCTCACAAAGTCTTTCAAGCCTTCGCTTCAGTTTTTCAACAGTAAATTCAAAATGAGATGTAAAAGCAGATCCCATGGAAAAAAAAAGAAGGAAAAACTTAGAAAAGCTTCTACGACCCAGATTCCAAGAAGTGAAAGACGTAGTATTTTGAGAATCCTTTCAGTCAATGTCCAAGAAGTTAAGTGAACAGTTTCCCCGGCATTGTTCAAAGATCTTGGGCTAGTCTTATGCTGGTTTTATTTTCTAAAGTTTCTGATCAGTTTCACTAAGGTTCGACGGATGTTAAAATACGGACAACTTTAGACATGACTTGTAAACTTACAGTCTTCTTTCAAGACACCTACAATTTCTGTACTCACTAGAGTTTGTTTTTTTTGTACTTCATTTTGGTGAAGAAACTTTTAATTGAAATAAGAATTCAGGTATGTTGAAAAATATTAGCTCAGAAACTTTTCTAATAAAAAAACCATGGCGAATATCCACATTGTGACCTTTATTAAGAACGAACCATGTTTTATTAAAATTAAAAATTAGTATAAAAAAATAGACACGCATTTTTTTCCGCTGTGTCTTAGTGCCCTTTCAGTTTATAAGCATACAGAAATTACTCTATTGGGATAAGAATAATAAAGGTAAAACACACATTAGTGTTAGGAAAGATTTGGAACCCAATTAGGAGAAACACTACTTTGTACGTCCAACCAAGATCCGAACCCCAACATCCACATCAACGATAAAATCAGCCTTAATGAACTAAACATTTAGACCAAATGCACAACTAAGAGAGTTGAGAATCTATTAAATCATTCGTATCTATGACTTCATAAAATTACCATTCTAATTAGGAGCAATAACAAATTAACACAAAGTTCACATGTTTCATCACCGTAAAGTACGTAAACAAGGTTCAATTTTGACGAGAGGTTAAACTATGTCGTAGGATTCGTGAACTCACAAGACACAAAGATAGCTGACGATCCAATTATTATTATTATCACCGCGTCTTACTACCCGTTAGGGTTACACGCACTTACGCTAACGTGTAATGGTAGGGTGATTGTGAGATGAAATGAAGGACCTAGAGTTTAACGTGCAATCCGAACCACGATGGAGGCCTGGCATTCCCCACATTCACAAGATGTCTTGTCAGAGGTGAAGGAAGGGTTTGGTAATCAGATAAAGCTGTGCCGGGACCGAGGATAGAACCCCGGCCGCTAGCACAGAAGTCTGACACCTTACCCCTAGACCACCAGGTCACCTCTGACAATCAAACGTTATCTTGAATGTCTGTATGACTCAAGACGAATAAATTTTCATTGCATGGGGCATATTTAGCAACGACTCATATATGATATAATAGTATACGGCTTTATAAATTCATTTCTTTACTAACCACTATGGTGGTCGCATAGTCTAAGGAGTCAATCTTAAAATGGACTAGAGAGTGTCTATGACGGGGAGATATAGGTTCGATTCTAGTAATATATACGAATAGTAGGTTTTCCCAAAATAGTTTACCACTCTTCTTACACGCAAATACGGGTACACGTAATCTAAATTCAAACTGCATCAACCCTAAACAGTTTGTGTGGTTATTATATAAGTGTATATATAAACAAAATAGCAACCATGAGGCAGAGCTAAAAAAAAACGTATTTTTCATCTAAAATTTTGAAAGGGTGTATTATTTATTTTAATAAAATGTGGTATTAGTTGACATTCTGGAAGTGTCCTAGACCCACGAGGATGGGTTGACTAGGCTACTGGGGTTTCAAGTGATATCCTGATGGGCCGGTTTTATTTGGGCGGGCTTCCACAACTACTCTAAGATAAAATAGAACTCCCCGTGGGTATTTTTCCCGAAAGGATAGTTACCCCAATGGTCATCAGGGTTTGGTTATCTAGGCTGAAGTTGAGTTTAATTGTTTACAATAGTTACACACCATCATATTCACTATCACCCTTATACTCACTATCGACCTCATATTCACTATCACCCTCATATTCACTATCACCCTAATACTCACTATCACCCTAATACTCACTATCACCCTAATACTCACTATCACCTTCATACTCACTATTACCATCATATTCACCATCACCCTCGTACTCACTATCACCTTCATACTCACTATCACCCTCATACTTACTATCACCCTCATACTTACTATCACCCTCATACTATCACCCTCATACTTACTATCACCCTCATACTCACTATCACCCTCATACTCACTATCACCCTCATACTTACTATCACCCTCATACTCACTATCACCCTCATACTCACTATCACCCTCATACTTACTATCACCCTCATACTTACTATCACCCTCATACTTACCATCACCCTCATACTTACTATCACCCTCATACTCACTATCACCCTCATACTTACTATCACCCTCATACATACTATCACCCTCATACTTACTATCACCCTCATACTTACTATCACCATCATACTTACTATCACCATCATTGTCATCTCGTCGGGACATGGAAAGAGCCTCCAGGAAAGGATGTACTATCAGTACATTCGGGCATCCCCTGAGCAACGGTAATTAGTACTGGTTAATCTTTCAACTACTGGGCTACGCTGATGTAGTCCAGACGCGTAACATTAATATCAGCAAGTCTATAAATGCACAAAATGCACCATTTGTGAAGATATATGATGGAGTTAAATGTAAAACAATACTTTATTTATTTATTTATTTATTGGTGTTTATAATATTCATTTCTAAAGTCAAACATAAACTCGTTTGTTTGTGAGTATCTACTAACTCTTAATAAGAGACCGTTTCATAGTCTGAAATATTACGCCTCAAGTGCGGTGCTATAATAAATACAAGACAACACCTACCTAGACCAGAACGGAAATGGGCCAGTTTCATAGTTAATACTTTAACTTCCGGGCCACTTGGAACATTCATGTTCACCCCTGGCCACTGGATACTCCTTTTACCACTCACCCCTGGCCACTGGATACTCCTTTTACCATTCACCCGTGGCCACTGGATACTCCTTTTACCATTCACCCCTGGCCACTGTATACTCCTTTTACCATTCACTCCTGGCCACTGTATACTCCTTTTACCATTCACCCCTGGCCGCTGGATACTCCTTTTACCATTCACCCCTGGCCGCTGGATACTCCTTTTACCATTCACCCCTGGCCGCTGGATACTTCTTTTACCATTCACCCCTGGCCACTGGATACGCCTTTTACCATTCACCCCTGGCCACTGGATACTCCTTTGACCATTCACCCCTTGCCGCTGGATACTCCTTTTACCATTCACCCCTGACAACTGGATACTCCTTTTACCATTCACCCGTGGCCACTGGATACTCCTTTTACCATTCAGCCCTGGCCACTGGATACTCCTTTTACCATTAACCCTGGTCACTGGATACTCCTTTTACCATTCACCCCTTACCACTGAATACTCCTGTTCCCATCCCCCCCCCCTCCTGGCTTATTTCCTCATCACCCTATATAAATAAATATGTTTCGTTATTAATTTGTATCTCTGTGATTTGAAATTCACTTTTACGTGTAGATAGGATCAGAATGTCTCTCTATAACGCACGCTCAACCGATATTTGATAATTTGAGAGTAGGCCTTGTGACTCTCAACTCGGGAGAAGTTCCCGTCGTGTTATCCACCTCTCGACATACTGACGCACGCCTTGGAAAGTTGGATCTCTCGCTGGATTCCTCAAGAGTCGGAAACTATCGGTTAAAATCTGTCTTCCTTTGATTTATACGGCAAAGTCAAAGAGCGCAAAAGACTTTGACATTTGAGAGATTCCTCGAGATACAACTTCAAATACCGGTGAAGAATACCAAGTGGATCTTTGATCGATCAGGAAACGGCAGATTAGGTAAGAAATTTCTATCATCCCAGACGTTTATAAGGGCATTAAGAACCCCCATATAACGACCGGTTAGCCAGTAAATTAGGTACAATATTACTTTTGAACAAGAAATCACATGTAAACGCTGTTTCCTGCATTTTTTATTTGACCGCGTGCAAGGGCTGTCACAGTTTAGAAGTTGTTTAGTTTTTAGTTTCTTGTCGGTCGTTTTTACTGGTTTTAATTCCAAACTTTCTCAAAGAAAAAGTAATTAAAACCACACCATAAGCAAATAGGATTAGTTTAATAATCTCCTTATATTAATCTCAAAATTTCTTGTTAGAATTTTAATCATGAGCATCGTTGAATTTGAACATAATATATTTAAATAAAAAGAAAAAATACTTTTGAAATTTGGTAATTCCTATAACTTTTATTCAAAAACTTTTGGTAATGCACGGCTTCTGTTTCCAGCCAAGTTAGAACAGTGCTGCTATCTACACATCCCTCGACACAGCTTCTGCTTCCAGCCAAATTAAAACGATGCTGCTATCTTCACCTCCATTGATACAGCTTCTGTTTCCAGTCAAGTTAGAACAGTGCTGCTATCTACACATCCCTCAACACAGCTTCTGTTTCCAGCCAAGTTAAAACAGTGCTGCTATCTACACCAACCAAGACTTTAATGTTATACATCAACCATATACATAGCAGTTATGCTTTATCTAATGCAACAGTTGTAAGGCATTTGCGATCTATATTTTTATTAATTAATAGCAAATATGCTGAGGTTTGTTTATTTTAAAATGCACTTGTTTAACGGTAAGAACCCGGCTGGATAATTTGAAAGGACCAGATAATCAAAGGCCGCATAATCGCTACTCTAGTGTAATTTATTTTTGTTAGAGTGGTACATTTGTTAAAATTGTGTTTTCACGCAGTCTTTTATCGTCAATTACTAAAGTGCTTGGTCCATGAGTAGACGTTCACCAGCGTGGCTCAACCCTCTATTTACATTTCCGGAAATGTAATCTTATTAATATTCAATTACAAGCCCCCACGTAGGTGACCTGGCGGTCTAAGGGTAAGGTGTCAGACTTCTGTGCTGGCGGCCGGGGTTCAATCCTCGGTCCCGGCACAGATTTATTAAACTGTAGGTCCTCCATTTCATCTCACAATCACCCTACCATTACACATTAGCGTAAGTGCGTATAACTCGAACAGGTAGTAAGACCCGGTGCTAATAATAATAATAATAATAATAATAATAATAATACAAGCCCCCATCTTTAATATAACTTTGTGAATAACTACACGTGAGTAGAATAACAATAAATTCGTGTGATCAACAAACACCAGGTGGGATTTGACCAAGCGCATGTCGTGATTATAAGGTTAAATGGAAGAGGGGGGGGGGGAAGCGGAAACTCACATCACACGTATTTTTCAGGACAACGACCTTGAATAATACCTCAAATCTCATAATTACCCCAACAAATACTATTATTTTAATTGATTTAAAAAGGACAGAAATCTGTTTTATCCCTAACTAAAGTGTATCATAAAGTTCTCATGATTGTAACAGATGGAATCAATAGGGCAATACGAGTTAAAATGGTGCATTCCCCCTTATTCCCCTGCATCCTTAATTTCATTTTATTTACAATCTCGTTTACTCAACCCCCCAAAACTATGTATAGAAAATTAAACTAAATATAAATTAATTGAAGAAATAATAGATTTATTTTTATCTAAAAAGTTTTATTGTCATAAAAGCTGAAGAGAGAGAGGAAAAAAAATACGATTCTTTGCTCACGTTCTATTTTATTCCACCTTAAACAGTCCCGGGAGGGCCGTTGAACTTATCATCAGACGAATGAAACAGCAAGGGGGGGAGGGGGCTGGAGAGGGTTTAAATGCTCTTGCAAAACAGTCATCTTTTTTACTCCCTTGTTTGCATCACAATATGGATCACCAAATTCCTTATGATCGCTTGCCAAAAGAAAGTACAATTGGAATGGAAGAAGAGATAGAAGAGAGAGAGAGGGAAGTATGGCTCTCGACTTGGCACAAGAGAGAGATAACTAGTTTAAGGGGGAGAAAAAGATGGAGACAGAATAAGGGCGAATATTCTCGCCACGTTTTATTTTATTTTACGATGCGAGCAGAATGCGAACTGGTAGATGGAGCAATGTTCATAAACAAGGCTAGAAAGAGTGTATTGAGGATGTTGAAGGGAATCCTAAAGAGAGGGCTGAAAGAAGAGGGTGGAAGTATGTTGGGGTTTTTTTTCATATAAGGGGTTGAGTTTTATTCTTGTATATATAGTAGTTTCAAGAATACATGACCTCTGGTTCGTCACAAGATGTCATAATGGAAAAGGGGAAATTTCACAAAGAGAATAACAGCCACTTTGGTGACCGCATGGTCTAGGACGCTACTCTCGCAGTATACTAGACTGTCGATGACCAGGGAAATAGAAGTTCTAGTCTAGGTCGGGTGTATTGAAGGTTGATTTTCGAAAATTATTATCCACGCAAATACAAGTACACTTAATATTAATATTAACCTCCTTAGTCCCAAAACCATAAGTGTACAAACAGAACGGGTAGTAAGATGAGGTTTAAAAGAAATTTTATATCAAATGGAAGGTAAATATTTCATTATATTTTATATTAGCCTACATTAAATTGTAATATATTTAATATTATATTTAATAAAATCCATACACTATATTAATTATTAAATTTAATATCAAACTCAAATAAAATAAAATATATAATATTAAATTATATTAAATCTCATCAAAGTGAGAAAAATACCACAACTTAAGAAAAGCCCCCCCTTTTTTTGAAAAGGAAAGATTAAAATAAATAAAGTTGTATCAAAATGGCGCGGAGTCATTTAACTAAAAAAAATTCCCAAAGGTAACACGTAAAATATATAATATACTATAAAATGCGTAAAGCAGAAAATGAGTGTGTGTGTGTCCCAGAAAATGTAAGCTCTTTCAATATGAGCTATAAAAGTGAAATTTTAAAGTAAAATAGAGGGACTGCCACATATAGAGAGAAAATAAAAAAAAAAATCGAAATGGGCTTTAAAAAATGAGGGGTCTTATTAGAAAAAACTTTTAAGATAAGGTAGAAAATTAAAACTTAGCAGAGAGGTAAAGGGACCAATCTAAATAATCACCAAATTCTGAAAACGTTTTTTTTATGTGATCCAAGTAAATAGGGACCGTGGGGGGGG
>CABFVX010001345.1:69737-84936 GCA_902151425.1 Timema shepardi | reverse complement strand
TATATATATATATATGTATATATATATATGTATATATATATGTATATATATGTATATATATATATGTATATATATATATGTATATATATATATGTATATATGTATATATGTATATATGTATATATGTGTATATGTATATATGTATATATGTATATATGTATATATGTATATATGTGTATATGTATATATGTGTATATGTATATATGTGTATATGTATATATGTATATATGTGTATATGTATATATGTATATAAGTGTATATATGTGTATATGTATATATGTATATAAGTGTATATATGTGTATATGTATATAAGTGTATATATGTATATAAGTGTATATATGTATATGTATATAAGTGTATATATGTATATAAGTGTATATATGTATATGTATATATGTATATGTATATATGTATGTATGTATGTATGTATGTATGTATGTATGTATGTATGTATGTATGTATGTTCACCCGGTTACAAACCTGTGAGTTCTGGCCTCGATTCACGGCTTGTGCAATTAATATTTTTCCAAAGATAATAACAAACCTCTATACACTTATATCCGGAAAACTATCCTAATACCATTATTTTGTGCTCGAAGTTTCAGCGTGCAACGGCGGGACAGCATAGCTATTCAACCATGCGTGTATAACAGGTTGCATAGGAGCTAGGCACTTGGCAGTACACACCTCGACATCTTGGAACACGGCAGCAGAACACATCACAATAATAGTAAACAACACATTAGTCCATCTATAAATGCGAACTCGTTCTGAGGTTTCATTATTAACGGTCCTACATCACAGAAAGTGCTTGCCATATTTACATGATTGTGTATTGCCGTGCACCTTACTCCTATGCAACCTGTTGTTCATGCATGTTTGCACAGCTTTACTCTCCCGGCGCTGTACACTGAAATTTTGAAAACAATTTAATAGTATTAGCATATTTTTTCTGGATGTAAGCGTACGTGGATTTTGTTTTACTTTTGGTTCAAACAAGTTATATGTGTGGTTTGGACTATGAGTTTCCAAACAGGTATGTATATATTCCTACCTTAGACACATATTTCATAGTATTTCCCTTATAATTTCAGCCAATCACAACCGAATCAGTAGACTAATGTTCCAATGCGTGATTCACGCAATAAACAGGTTTGTCGTTGATTGGGATATCGGGGTTCAAATTTCCCTGTAAATCTAGATTTTCACATCTCGTCTACGCGTTAGTGATGCTAGAATACGTCTTATAATTTACCCTCCCCATTCCTAAACCTCGGACTCTACCGTTAAATAACCCTTGTATTAAAACTTTCTAAGAACACAAACTTTTAAAAAAATCTAAGTTAATGTAATATTTTATCTATAAAAACACTTATAAAGAATTAATTTGTTTGAATAATATTATATTGTGCTCTTTGATATCACTTCTGTGATCTAGTGATTAGAGTGCATGGCTACACATCTAAAAATCCTGGGTTCAATCACCGGCTCTCCCAGAGTTAATATTCACTATCACCCTCATACTATCACTATCCCCTCATCTCACTGGGACATGGAAAGAGCCTCCACGGAAAAGATGTACAATTAGTACAGTCGGGCGTCCCCTGAACAATGGTACATTAGTACCAGCTAATCTTTCAACTACTGGGCAACGAATTATATAGCCCAGATGCGCAATATTATTACTATTTCCATAATTGAATGAGTCATGTTATTTTAAAACATCTCTAGCGATTTTCAAAATCGAGGTGTTGCTGGTATTTCTATAGAAGCACGCCATCTTGTCCTTGTGCCTTCACCCCACCCCCTGCTATTCATAACCTACGTGTTGGGGGAGATGAGTTTTGACAACGTTGATCTCGAAGTAACATCTGGGTTTTTTCCCTGCAGGCCTACACCTACAGGGAATTGCTTCCAAGTCCCATCATGATTTGATACCTTTTTTTTTACTTCATATGAGGATATGAATCCGTAGGAAAAATGTATTTATAAAGAATTCCAAAATACACACATGACATTATAGGCTATAATCTCACGTATGAAAGAATGCTCAAATAAAATACTAATCCAAGAACTTTAATGGGATATTTTTGGGGTTTCGGTTTGATATAAAAATTTACAAAATACCCTTGATAATGATTTAAATTTTTCTTTGGCTTAGATTTAATTCAAATATAAATTGTTATATCGCTGACTTCCCTCTTAATATATTTACCTATAACACACATTAATACTTATCTTTTACCACGTCGGGAATGGATAGATATATTTAACTTACCCCATTAATAAATTGCAATTATTTTGACTCCATAATAAATTGACAGCTATCATATTTTACTCCGTTGTGTATTTATCAGCTTCGAAGAGTTGATGTCTATTAGATAACATCTCTCAAAATAAAACAAATCAAAAAGTCTGAGCCATCTTGATTTTATCAATTAATACGGTAACAAAACAAGAGTTATATAAACGGTATCAGGGGCCGATTACTTAGCAAAAAAAATTGATAGGTATTGTGTTAGAAATTTGATTCACTCGAGTTACAGAGAATCTTCAATATTTTTTTTAAGAATCAGCAATTATAAATATAAGCCGATCTCTTCCTACTTGCCGATAAGTCATTTTTCGCTCAGGTGACTCACCTACGATTATGGGAATCACGACATTCCCGATAGAGATCCCAGTAGCTAATCCATTTTCTCCAAGCGACCGAGTCAAACAGCTGGCCCCTATCGAAAAGACTCGTGCGCAACCATTTTAACTAGCCTGCACGGCGGGTTGCCTTGGCAGCCAGCGAGGCCGGGAAATAAGAGCCTTTCAAAAGCCATAGTGTTCAACCACACAAAACAATAAGCGTATAAAATGGATGGTATTAATGACCTGAGTTAATTAACTGCATTCAGAAGCCATACATTGAGCTGCCATCTGGTGATAGTATAATAACTTAATAAGTAATGGAGGAGATGGTTTCAGTTTATTAAAAGTTCTTCATTAGCCCAATTCTCATGTACTAAAATATAAGCATTATCGAAAAATTGTAGTTGATCAGTTTATTTTCTGAAATGCCCATAAGACTGTCTTCGAGTACGAAACTTAAGAAGTCATCGAAGCCGTTAACAGACACGGGTAAAAATACAACATAATTTTTTTTTTAAGTATCCTTAGTACTCTCGATCGGGATTTTAGTACAGATGTCCCAGTTATGTGAATCTAAGTATTCTACTAGAGTGAAGCCTTAGACAGCGCAACCACTGTTGTGGGTATTATAATTCAAAGCTATTTTGTGAAGCACAAATCAAGGACATATTTTAGCAGATAATTATTTATAAATTTCCCTTCATTAACAACACACATATCTGCATGCCATCTAATATGATTGATGTATTATTTGATTTATAGTATGACACCTTATCTCAGTTGGTAGCATGTCAGCCTACTGGACTAAGGGTCCCAGGTTCGATGCTTAGCACAGCAGAAAATGTATAGTTAGATAAATATGGCTATCCCCTCTCACAGTGATGATTCACACCCAGGTTGGACCATTTTATGTGATCTGGTCCCCTCTTTCGCCTTATAGCCACTTGATCAGTCTCAACATTATATTCAGCAAAATAATTAGAAATGTTATATAGCAAGATAAGTAATTACTTACAATATAAGTGTAAGGTGATTGGATATTTAATATGGCGTGGAAATGCAAAGCCATGGGAACAAACAGATATCTTCAAGAATTTTTATTGTTCTGCAATTATTATTTTTTTAGGAAACTGTTTTTTCAAGAATAGAAGCGTGTTGATTAAGTTATACTTTTTATATACACACCTCCTCTATAATTTTAACAGTGATCAAATATCGAAAAAAAATTACCTTTTTCAATATAAATCTGATGTCTTCAGAACAAAAAATAAGAAAATATAACAATTAATAAACATCGATATATTATCTTAGAGGGTGTGTTGAAAACATTAACATAAAAATGTCAATCGCTCTCGAGAAAACTGATATTTCCAAACGTATTATTTTTCCGCAAGACCTGTCCGGTAGCTAGCGCCATCTACGATTATCGTGATCCGTCTATTCTTTTTGGCTCGAAAGGATACTTTGGTCGGTTGTGAAGCCACGCCACACCTTTCACCCTCCCGCCCACCATCCCACAAAATATACTCCATTCACGGTATGAATTACTCTCTGAAAGGTCTTTTTTCCTACCAATATCCTACTATATAAAATATTTCTGGTAGGGAAAAGGGCCTTCCAGAAAACAATTCCTACGGTGAACGGATTTTAGGTTGTATACTTGCACTTGACAGGGCCAAGGGCCTTAAGATTAATTAACTCAGACTTTATAAACAATGTAATTTTGCTTCCCTTTTCTATTGATTTTAAACATTCGTTGCTAAACCATGGCTTCTTCCTGCTCTTTTGGCGGAATACACTAATACATTTCACAAAGGGATATGCTTAGTATTTACACTTGAACAGATGTACAAGTAATTGATCATAAAGCCCTCTTTATTTAGGCTTTAGTCACGGAAAATTCTATACACCTTTGGCATGGTCAAAACTTGCCAATATGTACAGTAGCAACACGTGAGTTTTAACACCAGGGGTGCTAAACGGGTGAAACCAGCGGGTGGGGGGTGGGGGGGATGCTACTCGGGTGAGGGGAAAGGAAGAGGAGATTGAGGGGGAAGTAAGAAGGTACGATTGGATTGATAAATAATAATGCTTCAAAATTTATAAATCAACATATTTATTAAAACTAAAAAAAATTGAAGACTAATAGCAAAAATGTCATTCAACGGAATATAAAATATAGATAATCTCCTTTGTTTGTATACATATATACAGAAAAACACCCCCTCCCCCCCCCTCACTCATCACCATATTTCTCCAGCCCTGGGGCTGTAAACTTGATATTTTGCGTGAAGGTTTCTTTTTGCCCTAGCCAAGAATATGACAAGGCTTTGAGGAATTTGAACATCAAGCGGTAAAAGAAGAGAGGGGGTAGGTGGCCGAAGGGTTGAAAGTTTTCATAATTCACTGATGTAACTTTTCAAATGGACATGCTTAGTTTGGGTGTTGTGTCTGTTATAGATTTAAGATTGTATATAGGTCGTGTGCTAATAGAATCAGTTTCCTCAGAAAGTGCGCATTAAATATATATATATATATATATATATATATATACATATACAGGATCTTTGGAAACTCAATGCCCAAACTCCACATATAGCTTGTTAGAACCAAAAGTAATACAAAATTCTTATACACTTACATCCGGAAATCTATGCTAATACCATTAAATATTGTTTAAAGTTTTGGCATGCGACGCTGGGAGAGCAAATCTGTGCCAGCATGCGTGTACAACAGGTTGCATAGAAGCTAGGCGTGCGGCATTACACACCTCGACCTCTTGGAGAACGAAATCAAAACATATCACAATCAATGGTAAACAGCGCACCAGTCCATTTAAAAATGGGAACACGTTCTGAGGTTCATCGTTAACCGTCCTATAACATAAAAGATAGTGCTTGCCATTACTACATGTGCAGTGCTGCGCACCTAGCTCCTATGCAACCTGTTGTACACGCATATTTACACAGCTTTGCTCTCCCGGCTCTGTAAACTGAAACTTTGAACACAATTTAATGGTATTAGCATACTTTTCCGTATGTAAGTGTATAGGAATTTTGTATTATCTTTAGTTAAAAAAAGCTATATGTGCAGTTTGGGTGATGAACTTCCAAACATCCTGTATAATATTTGCTATTTTGGGTGAGGGGTTGTTTCTCCTAGGACAGTATGTCAACATTACGGCCCTTTCCGCGGTTTTGTGTGCCTCGCAGACCTTTGATGAACCATAATACATTGCGACATTATTCTTATTAAATTAGTAAAAACACAATATTTGTAAATTTGACATAAATTGATGATTAGATCATGTGAAGTGGGTATACTAAATTTATATTATATTTGAATACAAATAAGACTACAAAAGTTTTGAATGTGAGCAAGAGATCATTAATATGTGCGATATTTTAGAGCACATATGAACTTTAAAACTTGTTTTCTCGCTTTGAAATATTGGAGGAAACCTAGATATCACTTCAGTAAAATATTTTAAGAACGACAATTACATATTTGTTGTAAATAAAAGGTTATTATGTATATAGGGTATTTTTTATTGTTTTATAATCTTTTATTTTTATGATAATAAGGCATTAGGTTGACATTATTTTTACCTGAGAATATAAAATATTGTATTATTTCATGATTCGGGCCTTCAATATTCTTACTTTATCTCGAACCCTCGAAGGTACCTGTATTGAGAACGAAAATAAAATCGAAATCAAGATTTTGATAAATGTCGACGTTTCATGACCCCCTAAAGCCAAAAAAAAGTTGTTCTTGCGATACCGTCTCTTGTGTCTCAGACTAAAGATGTAACCATTTTATAGATAGAGATAAAACTGTGTCTAGACAATGTTAAGCATTATAAATAAAATGTCAATTTTCATTTTCCCATGAAAGTTACTTTAAGGAAATTTTATTTATATATATAAGCACAAATTTTCAATTTTATCATATATCCGCAACTATATGAGATAAGAAATAATTTATCGTTGTAAAGTTGTAGTACTGTTAAAATTAAAAATACGTTTTTCTGGAATATATTTTTTATAAAGCCAATAGTTTCTGAACTATAAGCAATTATTTATATAGTTTTTATGGAGTACTTAAAAATATGTAATTGATCGTTATGGTTTTTTTGGTCGACAGAGATATTTCTCTTTTCTCAACGTTTCTGTAACAGTGTATATTTTTATATTTATCCTCTTTGGTGAAATCATTCTGCAAAAAAATTATTTTATCTTTTTTTCAAAAAACTTATGATTTTTGTGTAAATGTCTCTATTTTATTATTATTATTATTATTAGCACCGCGTCTTACTACCCGTTTGGGTTATACGCCCTTACGCTAATGTGTAATGGTAGGGTGATTGTGAGATGAAATGGAGGACCTACAGTTTAACGTGGAATCCGAACCACGGTGGAGGCCTGGCATTCCCCACATTCACAAGATGTCTTGTCATAGGTGAAGGAAGGGTTTGGTAATCAGATAAATCTATGCCGGGACCAAGGATTGAACCCCGGCCGCCAGCTCAGAAGTCTGACACCTTACCCATAGACCACCAGGTCACCTCTCTATTTTAAGATTAATTATAGAGAAAATATTTAGAGTGCACCGTACTATTCAATGTGGTCGATACAACCAAACGTGTTTAACACGCTCGATCTAGGAGAGGAATATAACCAAAAACCATCTCAAGTAAAAAGGTCGTTTTTTTTCTGGACCGTTCGAGTGTGTCGACGGTGGTGAATCATGGCTACCAACTTCTCGTAGCTAAGAAGCCACTTCCACAGACCTGCAGCGGTAAGGTGACTGAAGAGCTCCTCTTTATTCCCGTGTCAATACTCCAGTGTAATCCATCATGTATGTTGCTATCACTGTGTCGGCTGCTTCTACCCCCCCCCCCTTTCACCCTCCATACCACCCCTCTGACCGTGTTCAACCTGTGAGAGATAGTGGTCTACGCCCTCTAATAAACAAGGTGGGTGAAGGTCTGCCATCTTGCAAGGGTCGATGGCTTAGAGGCCGTAGGTGACATGGCAATCACGCGCCGGGCTAACGAGGGGTGAGGGGCTAAAAGGTACCCTACTGGGTGACAGGGATGCTGTGTAGATTGGGGTGTTGAGAAGAAGGACTAACTATGTGACGGAGATGTAGGTTAATATTATCCTACTCCTAAGCTTATCAAACCCTTTTGATCAAAATGCTCACATTGAAGATCTAAACTACGTACTGAGAAGGCACATTTCAGAAATACAAGTATTGTTATCAAAATATAAGGTAAGAAAAGTTTCAATTTAAATATCCTTAGTGTTACAAAGTGCCTAGGAAAATATTTGGTTCAAAAATGTATGAGGCAGCTGGGGATTGGAGGAGGTTACGTAATTATGAGTTACATACCCTGTACTTATCACAAGATATTGTTAGGATAGTCATGTATCGTATATTACGGTGGGCAAGACATGTATCGCCAATGGAGGAATCTAGTACCATGTTTAAAGTGTTGACTGACAAAGCTAATGGAAAGATACCTTTAGGAAGACCTAGACACAGATAAGAGTGGACCTGAAAGAAATAGGGTGTAATAGGGTGGACTGGATAGAACTAGCTCAAGATTGGTATGGGGTGTAATGAGGCGGACTGGATAGAACTAGCTAAAGATAGGTATGGGGTGTAATGAGGTGGACTGGATAGAACTAGCTAAATAAAGATTGGTATGGGGTGTAATAAGGTGGACTGGATAGAACTAGCTAAATAAATATAGGTATGGGGTGTAATTAGGTGGACTGGATAGAACTAGCTAAGTAAATATAGGTATGGGGTGTAATAAGGTGGACTGGATAGAACCAGCTAAAGATTGGTATGGGGTGTAATTAGGTGGACTGGATAGAACTAGCTAAATAAAGATAGGTATGGGTTGTAATGAGGCGAACTGGATAGAACTAGCTAAAGATAGGTATGGGGTGTAATTAGGTGGACTGGATAGAACTAGCTAAAGATAGGTATGGGGTGTAATGAGGTGAACTGGATAGAACTAGCTAAAGATTGGTATAGGGTGTAATGAGGTGAACTGGATAGAACTAGCTAAAGATTGGTATGGGGTGTAATGAGGTGGACTGGATAGAACTAGCTAAATAAATATATGTATGGGGTGTAATTAGGTGGACTGGATAGAACTATCTCAAGACAGGGATGAGGTGTAATGAGGTGGACTGGATAGAACTATCTCAAGACAGGGATGAGCTGTAGTGGTCGTGTTTTTCGGCCCCTGATTATCTTCAGATAAAGAGTTTATAGCAATCTTATTACTAATGGATTCCCTTTGTTCAGGTGTCAGAGCTATGGACGGGCTAGAAAGGAACTTTCCTTAGCCACAATTTTCCTCCAATATGGCCGTTATGTCTTACCTATGTCTAGAATACGTTCAAAGCTTTTCCATTGAAAATCAAATAAGTAAAAAGTGAAAAATTACGTGAGTGTAACGTTTTGTAGAAATAATTTTTATAAAACTTCATACTTGAAATTAAATTAACCTACATATTAACAGGACGTCCGAGTTATTTCCAAGCGAAATTTCAGCACAGTCAATAGATTAATTTATTAGGTTTTGTGTGAAGAAATAATAAACAGAGAACGACTCATCTTGATATATTAGTATTAAAACTTTATTATGATAGTCATTTGGATTGGAGATTTGGAAATAGCTGTTATTTATATTTATTCTGGCTACCACCTGATTAAAAAATAATTTGGTTGCATAATACTTGTCAAATATAGCAATTAAATCATAAAATTCATGCTTTGAACTAAGTTTTTTTTGTACCTTTTAGTTGACCCTACCTGTTGATATATGTTGACACGACCGGAAATGGCCTATATTACATCATGTTGATGGTGATAGATGCGATTTGTTGACTAAAAGCACTTTAAGCCTTATTGCATAGTATTGATGTGGAAAATATCCTATTAGACTGAATAAACACTTTTTTTAATGTCAAACGTACCGCTCACCAGTCATTAGCTTAATTCAACTGAGCAGTTAATATTTATACAACTTTTTTATTTTTAACACCACGTATCTCTACCCGTGTGGGTTATACGCCTGTGTAATAATTATACTAATGTGCTAAGGATTAGGAAGATTGAATTTAGAAGCAGTGTACCAGCATTTTCATGGAGGTAGAGTAGAAAACTCTTTAGAAAAATCCATCCTCAATACAGTCCCCGTAATCGGCAGTATAATCTACTGCAAGATTAGCTTCATAGACCGTGCGGCCATCTAAGCGGATATGAAGCTATTAAATTAACATTTTTCTATGACTCTAGAGCTCATGTTACGTAGCAAACAGGAAGTTTTCCGTTAAAGATATATATTTTTAACTAATATGATTTATGATACGATATATGAGGACCATTGAATAGTTTCGTAAGAACCTCAAAAATGTTCAGACAATTTTAAAACAAAATCTACTCGTTTGTTTTAATATCCAGAGGCCTGTAAATGAATAATGTGTCCATACTTCACATATTAATGTTAGTATACTTTTATTAGAATTTATGTAACGTATCATAGAAGCATAATTACTAATTCATTAGTTATTTGCTATTGTAAAAATGTACTGGAATAATTCATATAATACTACTTGTTTGTGTGTAGAAAAAATTAATTCAATCTAATTGTATTAAAAATATTATTTATGGACAAACCATTAGTCTTACATGGATAATATTCTGGTACACTTTTACAATTATATAAGGCTTATGAGGTAATTTTTTTTGTCATGATCTGTTGGATCTGAGGAATAAACTGATGAAATGTTACATTTGGAGCATCGAACTGTATGGAGCAGAAACTTGGACTGTCAGGAAGATGGAAAATAAATATTTGAATATCTTTGAACTGTGATGCTAGAGAATACTTGAGAAGATCAGGTGGACCGAGAGGGTGATAAATTAAGAAGTCATAATAAGAATGGGTGGGAAGAGAACTATTTTGGATGTGATTTTTCGGTATAAAGCAAAGTGGATCAGACATATCTCTGGGAGGAACTGTCTTCTGCACGACGTCATCGAAGGAAAGGTTGAGGGAAAGAGGAGCTTAGGAAGGAGGATAATTCAAATATTGTAGTTCTTGAAATAAATAAAAAATCTGGGAGCTTAAGGAGCAGGTAGAACACAGGGTGCAGTGATGGTCTATAAGTTCACCGACAAAAGGAATGGACCTGTCTTAAGACAGAACACGTAATAATAATAATAGTAACTAACTTTTATTTGAAATATAGTTTTACTAGACCAGTAATTTCCGAGCTATTTGAAAATATACGTCTTAAATTGAGCTATGGGAATTGGGAATTGCTTTGCTCTTTGGTGAACTGTGGTGTTACTTTTAGCACAGTATGTTTATGTGACATTATATATTATCTTATTAATGCTCTTTGGTTTAATGTTTCTGCAACTATGTATATTATTTAATTTCACCTAGTTTACGAGTTTCGAGTAAATATCTTGATCTTTTGGTAACGATACGAGAATATCTGTATGGTGCACAGTACAATTTTTTCCTATCTTCTCTACACGTTTATATCGGTGCATTTCCACTAAAACATTCATCCTTTTCCTTGTCCTTTAGATATAGCTATATATATATATATGTGTGTGTGTGTATATATATATATATATATAGTCCTGACCCTTGTGTTAAACGTAAAAACAAATACACCTTAAAATAATTTATTATTCATAAAAACTAAGAAAATTTTCTAAAAAAATCTAAGAATATAGAATCATTGTTTTTGGTAGAAATTGGGGGAGGGGTAAAGTCTAACAAAACAAAACAGGGTGAAATTGATGACGGAAGCAGTGCGGGGAAAAGGGTTAAAGGAAAGGGGAAAGGGTTGTTGGATGAAGGTGGGATGAAGACAAAAGAATGACAATCACGTTGATAGAAAGAGTGAGAGGGAAGTATATATAAATATTACCGGAATAGAAATGGAAAATTCTCATTATCTTTGTAAGATATTACATCCTATGGCTTTTTAAATATTCATTTTATATATATATATTTTTTTTTACCTTCGTGTCGTTTCTCGTCTCTCGGGTAATCCTTGTCTTTCGAATTCTCATTTAAAATTGATGCGGAATATATTTATTTTTACTACCTTCAAAATCTATTTTACATTCTTAAAAACTTTTATAAAATTTGATGTATGTAGATGAACCATATTTAAAAGTGTACGAGAATATTATTTTTTTATGAAAAAGTTTTCATTCCTTTTTTTAACTAGTTTAATTTCTTGTTCTGTCTTGTGAATATTTAAATTGAAAAAAAAATCTGTTCATGTCTCCAAAAAACATTAATTACTAGCCATAGACATAAAATTGGGACATAATCGATGGTAAAAATATAAGCCAGGCAAATATTTTGGGAAAATTTAATATAAAATTAACAGCAACAAACACTGTTTTTCAAATCAAAAACCTTAAAGAAATACTGGATCATCCCTATTCTGAACTTTATAAAAATATATACATAGTTTTGTAAATTATAATAAATACCAGCACTATATAAATTTGAAACCTTTAATAAATAATGAAACAATTATTTTTGGAATCTATATTAAATTCTTGAACTAATGATTTTAAAATCTATTTTAATTTCTGAGATTATATGAGTTTGAAATCTATATTAATTACTGGAACCAAGCATGTTTGGAATTTAAATTAAATACTAGAATTATGCAAGCTAGAAATCTTTACACTAACCGTACAGCCTGGCGCAAAGTTAATTTCCCCTTACATAATAATTAATAAGAGATATCATATTTTATTAGTTTTAAATTGGATTCAGAAATTATTGTTAATAGCACTGAATACAAATTATTTCTTTATTCGTAAATTGGTGACCTGGTGGTCTAGGGGTAGGGTGTCAGACTTCTATGCTGGCGGCCGGGGTTCAATCCTCGGTCCCGGCACAGATTTATCTGATTACCAAATCCTTCCTTCACCTCTGACAAGACATCTTGTAAATGTGAGGAATGCCAGGCCTCCACCGTGGTTCGGATTCCACGTTAAGCTGTAAGTCCTCCATTTCATATCACAATCACCTTACCATTACACATTAGCGTAAGTGCGTATAACCCGAACGGGTAGTAAGACGCGGTGCTAATAATAATAATAATAATTTATTCGTAACTTAGCTGTTCGTCAAAGTTCTGTGTTTTGTAACGTTTTGCACTGACACAGTATTTTATGTTTACCGTAGATTATTATTATTATTATTATTATTATTATTATTAGCATCACGTCTTACTACCCGTTCGAGTTATACCCACTTAACGTGTAATGGTAGGGTGATTGTGAGATGAAATGGAGGACCTACAGTTTAACGTGGGATCCGAACCACTGTGGAACCGTGGCATTACACACATTCACAAGCTGTGATTAGTACACGTCTTGTCAGAGGTAAGTTTACCGTAGAGTTTATAATCTTCAGTTTTGAAGGAAACATGACAAAAACTACAGGAATTCATAATAGTTCTATTTATTGGTTTCCTGATGCATCTTTGCCAAATAAACAACATTCTAGAAAATTAAACATTAAATTAGAAACTATGTGAAACTTTATAGCTGCACCATTGTATGGACGGTCATTAATCGTTCGTAATGAAGAACACACAATTTGTTGCTCAGGCATTTGTAAAAAAAGTCCTTCTAAGTCAACAAGATTGTGAGTTTTTAATAAATTAGATGTATTCTTATGGAACCCGTAAAGAACGTTGAAAGGAGGTAAAATTCAAACTATATTGTACAAAGTTACTTCACGCATTGCTTGAAGATGATTACAACTAGAGATGAAGATTATTCGGTAAATTTTGAAACGGAAAATTTGTCTGCAGTGGCGGCTTGTGTTTGAGGGGTTAAATTGTAGAGGTGACACTTAGAACCTATTACACTTCGAAATATGATGTGTTAAGAGATGAGTGGGTTCATAAGAAGGGGGAAGAGGGAACGAGAGTGGTGAGGGTTAGATAGGAAGCGGGGGGAGGGGAGGCAAATGGCGAGCCAAACTTAAAATTATTTTAATTATCTTACTAATGATAAAATTGAAATATGATTTATAAAAATAACGGATCTACAAAGGCTCACATTCATTTGTTTATTTACTACTTTTTTTTAAGCACCGTGTCTTACTACCCGTGCGGCTCATACTCTAATGTACTAATAATGCTAATGTGTTAGCGATGAGCAAGGTTGAATTTAAAGGTGTTGCACCCACATTTGCGTGAAGTGAGAGTCGAAACTTATTTAGGAAAATCTATCTAAATGCACCTGATTGGGATCGAACTCCTATCTCCCTGTCATCGTCAGTCTAATCTATTGCGAGAGTAGTGCGTTAGACCGTGTGGCCACTGAAGTAGGTGTTTTTTTACTACTACTATCATTACCAATAACCATTATTACTCCTATTATTATCATTCATTTAACCAGTTGAATGGAAAATTTTCCGAAAAATGAAAAACCAGGAAAATTTTCCGTCTCACATCTCTTATTACAACAGACGAATTAAATTTTGGGAGCTATTTTGTAATCCGTAATGAAGCTGATTAAGATGTATAGTAGTCAGTGTCATGGACCGATGAAGAAAATGTCAAACTTAACGAACGTGTTAACCGTCATGATTTTATTTATTGATCAGACACAAATCCTTATGGAGTAATCGTGGAATACCTCAATACGCCAAGTAGACCCAACAGGGATTCGATCCCGGTTCCCCCATCATCGGCAGGCCGGTCCACAAGGGTGGTGGCCTAGACCATTCGGCCATTCCACTGAAGCGTTTTGTAAGGGTAGACTTGACTTTATTAGCACCAGCCTGTGTTATATTGAAAACCGTATACTCAAAACTTGGGTGTGAATTTATAACTGTAATATTTGGTTGATTGACAATTATTTTAATCGTGAATTCAAAATAGTAAGATTAAAACAGGGGGTTGATTAGAAAAAGTTTGATGGATATAGCTCAACCTTGATATGTATGTCATATTGTCTATTCCTCAAGGTCAGATTGGAATTTTTATTCTAGTCTTAAATTTAAGTGTATTTTACTAATTACTCAATTTTGAAAATTAGAAATTTTTATCATAGATATTGTTTAAAATAGATATATAGGAATCATTTCAAAAGGAAATAAAATAAAATAAATAAAATCATTTTTGAAAAATTTTAATTTCATAAAAATGACTGTAGCCTTTTTGTTCTAAATTTATATATGAGAAGTGTTTCAATTATAATTTTAAAAAAATTAAATGTAATTTTTTTTTGAGGCCATATTAATCAAATCAAGTTTTAAAAAAAAGTTATTCCTAATTACAATAAATGATTTGAGAAAGTACTTAAGATTGTTTTGTTACAATTATTTGAAAAATATAAGAAGCTTCTACGATAAAATGTATTCGCTAAGCGTTCAAATATGATTTACTCGGTTCTCAAACCCAGCCCAGTTAGAAACTATTTTGTGCTGACTCCTCAAGTAGGTTTTTGGAGTGCGTCAGTGGGGGGTGGGGG
>CABFVX010001345.1:18568-59966 GCA_902151425.1 Timema shepardi | reverse complement strand
TGTGTGTGTGTGTGTGTGTGTGTGTGTGTGTGTGTGTGTGTGTGTGTGTGTGCGCGCGCGCACGCGTTTTTCCTTCCCATGAACCTTTATAAAAGGTGTTTAAATTTGTCTAGAACAGTTTTAAACATTATATTTTTTTGTAGATGAAATACTTAAACAATCTTAAGTAATATAATTTTCAATTTCAAAATAAACCTTATTGGAAAGTCTTCCTTAACTATCGTTATAGAAATTTATAGCTATTTTAATGGAGTTTATTGCTTTTTATTACCAAATATTCGTGAAAAATTTAACAACTATGAATAGCATAACTATATTTTATACAACAATGCTAAGTTTCAAATAAGATCCCAATCAATTATTTTAGTTTTTTAATTTCAATTCTTAGTTCTTTAGCACCTCATGTTACTACCCGTTTGGGATATACATACATACATGTACGTACTAATTATACTAATGGGATAGGGATTAGAAAGGTCTAATTTAGAGAAACCGCACCGGGATTTTCACAGAAAGTAGGAAACTACTCATATTTATCTGATTACCAAACCCTTCCTTCACCTTTGACAAGACATCTTGTGAATGTGGGGAATGCCAGGTCTCCACCGTGGTTCGGATCCCACGTTAAACAAAAATTTGCTAGTCAAGTGGGTACAAGGGATTAACCCAACAAACAAATAAAAGGTTGAAAACCATTCATAGCGTACCGGTACACTCTAACAAGGGTCCAATACCTAAACTCAGTAGATAGCGCGTTTTCCTACACACACAAACACACACATACATATATACATATATATGTATACACATATATACATATATATGTATACACACACACATATATATATAAGGCCCCTGGGGCTCAATTTACTGCAAAGGCTAAATATATATATAATTGTTTAAATTGAGATTTCTCCCTTTCACAGCAATGAATTAACAACCCTAAATACCGGGTGTTTGTCTTTTCTAGAATTAAATTAGTTTGTGTCACATTCTTAGGAAACTTGTCGTTCCTCTCTTCGCATTATTCTAGTGTCAAGCCAACTTACCAGTGACTAGGTATTAGAATCCCAGTCAGGGAGTTTTTTTTAATAAAAATTAAAAAATACCATTCTCTCTTCAAGCAAATGTGGATAAATTTCCTATAAAATGCTAATTTTATATATTTTAATTAAGAGTAATTAATTCACGCATATAGCCCTAACGAGTAGTAAGACACGGTGAAAAAAAATTATAATCATTACATTAATTGTGAAAAGGATGCCATTTTACGTTCATGCACTTAAAACCACCCTCTGGTTCACAAACAACCTTTCTGGAGCTTAAGAAACACAATTTGTCTTCGTCTTTATAAACCAACCTTTTATCACATTGAATATTCATGAAGTCTTACTAGAGAAAGATAGGGAAAAAAAATACTAATGCTGTCAGTTAGCGATACGGCTCAAATTTGTATTTTTAGAGTGTTTTTTTATGAAGGAAAAATAAAGTTTCAAAGAAAAGAAAACCTGTTGTCCTCACTCGTTACTTACGCTCAAATTCACGATAAAAAAAAGTGCTTATGTCTTCTCTCTAACCTGAATAAATAACAAGTGTCCATTGTTTGATACCCAACAATTATTAATTTTTTAATTATATTCAAACCCACTTCGGTGGTCAAATAGTCTAAGACACTGTGGTCCAAATGGTGGTCCAAGGGCCAAATTCCCTGAAAATGTGACCCTTACAGTAGCTCGGAGGAAGATTAAAAGCAGACCCCGGGGTGGAAAATGGGAAATAACTAATGATTCAAATAACAATATTGATTTTAAATAGGTCAACATTTCATTTTATTATCCATTTACTTGATTAATAATAAAAGTGTATTAATCACAACTTGTGAATGTGTGGAATGCCAGGCCTCTACCGTGGTTCGGATTCCACGTTAAACTGTAGGTCCTCTATTTCATCTCACAATCACCCTACCTTTACACATTAGCGTAAGTGCGTACAAACCAGACGGGTAGTAAGACGCTGTGCTAATAATAATAATAATAATAATGATATAACTGAGAAGAGTGCAACTGTTGCTTTAGTAGAAAAGATTGTGTCGGTTAGTAGCTGTCAAGAAAATATATCATTAGTCATTACTACACAGTAGATTCTCGATAATACGACAGAAACAGGACAGACAGATGGCCGGATTACCGAAATGTCGAATAATACTGAAATAGGAGAAGGAAGAAAGGGAAGGGCAGGGAAACAAATCCAAATTACTGTAAATAGAAGTTCGGAATAGGTATAAAATAAGGTATTTTAGTAAATTATTAGTTTAAGGCTTAAATAATTATGCATATCACCGCGTCTTATTACCCGTTCGGGCTATACACTTAAGTACAGTAGCCCCATGGGTTCTTTGGTACTGACTGACAGTTCACAGCTGACTTCTGACAGTAAACATTTAGGTATATACCTACAGTCTTACTGTCAGAAATGACAGCTGCTAAACACATGTTCTTACAGATCATATGGTTCGGCGTAAGGATACATAGTTTGGTCTGGTAACTTTTCAAAGCCGTCAGAAGTCAGCTGTGAGCTGTTAGTCAGCCAGCACCAAAGAAGCCATGGGGCTACTGTGCAACACCTAAAGGTATGTGACTCACTCACCGACAAAGAAACGATGTTAGTGGGGAAATAATATGCATGCGGATACTCCACAACAATGTAAGCTGCAAGTCATGAGGATATGTCGTATTAAACGTAATGTCAGATAAAGAAAGGTCGCATTAAAAATACTCTACTTTTACTTCGTGTTACCCTGCAAGAAAATAAAGTGATCATTCAACTTTTACTTTGAAACAAAAGGAAATAAACTGGTAGCTATTATTTTTTATAGTGCTTATATCTTTGTGGGCCGGGCAACAATATAAAAGTACAGTAGATACTCAATTATCCGGGGCCACGTTAATTTGGTTGTGGACCAACCGGGTCGGTAATATTTAATCATTTAATAAAATTTTAATAAAGGACCCAACCTACACTTTGAGATTAACTAACTGCTCAGCGATGCACAAGCCAGTAATACTGAACGTGTTGCTCAAATATTTAACATGAAAAAAGAAAACTTCCATAACGTGAGCCCGCAAACAAGTCATACCAACCGAACTGCCGCCACCACTAGCGATGATAGTGCTAATATTTTCAGATAGAGGGCATCATATGGTCAGCATAACAATCCCTCCAGCCGTTCATTTCAGTTTTCTAAACAAGAGCTGCTATTTATTTATTGAAGTAGCTACTCATTTGTCCTCAGAAGGCTGAGTTTTACTCCATTCAAGACCTACTTCTTCACAAAAAAAAGTGTTTGAAGCACCGGGAATCAAACCCAGGACATCTGGATCTGTAAGCTAGTGAATCTGACCAACAGAATACAGAGACTGTAATTTAACATGAAATTTAAACATAATTTTGAATTCCTGTATATGATTACAGAAAATGAAACTGGTGAAATTGTAGACATGGTATCTGACGTGACATCTGCTTATAATGAGAAATAATCATGTAATGTTATTCGAGCACACATTTTCAGTGTTAACCTTTGAGGCGAAGCGCATCGTTGGATTAATTAGGTTGTTTTTTACATTTTGTTAAAAAAAAATCCCTACCACCATGGGTAATCGAGAGTCTATTGCAGAGTATTTCAACTGATGTGCCACGAAAGTTTAACAGGTGCGACACGGGATTTTAGAGTAATAATGAAGTTAAAGAAAAATTAAGAATAATAAATGGTACGGCGCACCGCACAGACTTTCTCTCTCTCTCTATCTAAACTCGTAAGATTTCTGAACGGAATAATGTGCATTGTATCATCACCACTCCACATAAGAACACGAATAAAATAATATACACTGATATAGAATCTAATTGAGTCTAAAATTAAGGAGATTGATCATTGCTGTACAAACATTTCTCCTAGGAGGTTTAAGGAAAAATAACATACTTTTTTTTAGATAATTACTTATATTTAATTACTCTATGGCATTGGAGAATTATTGCGTTAAGACTTAAGTAGTATATGTTAACAACTAAAGCTCACAAAATTGTATTAATATATTTGAAAATATCTCAGAAACTGTTGCTTTTATAAAAATATATGTCAAATAAAAGTTTTTTTTTATTTCTAATAATCCTACAACTTTGCAATGATAAGTTATTTAGTATCTCCAATAGTTGTGGAGATACGGAAATTAACTCTTCTGTTAAGTACCCTAAAAATAATTTTCATGAGAAAAGGAAAATATCCAGTTTATATATAATCTTAATCAACGTCTAGATACGAGTTTTAATCAAAATCATTGAAGCAGATTTTGAGAAAACCTATTTTTTCTCTTTTCGCCCTTTATAAAACTACTCTTAATTTTAAGTTTTAATAGACACACAGACAGACGGCATTGCAAAGACTATTTTTTAGGGTTCGGGGGGTCATGAGACGTCGACATCTATCAACATTCCAGGATAGATTTTTTTACGGTCGCAATACTTAAACTTTAATGTCCAAAAAGTTTTAAAAAATGTATATATAATTGCGTATATATTGAAATCTATTGATTTTATAAAAATATGTTTCGAATAAAATATTTGTATTATAAATATATATATATATATATATATATATATATGATATTATATGATGTGAGATATTTAAAAAAATGTTAATTTACGCATCAGACCGAAGCCCCTAAAGCCATTTTTCCGAAATATTGAGAGTAGCCATTTTGTTTGAAATATTTATTAATGTTTATAAATGAAATTTAATCAAATCGTTAGAGCCGATTTTGAGAAAATCGACTTTTTCTCTTTTTGCCCTTCAGTAAACTACCCTTAATTTTAGGGGTAGATATCCAATTCCAAGAATACCTCGGGGCAACCCTATGAAAACTCTAGATATCAAATTTTAGCCCAATCGGTAAAATAGTTTAGACTCTAGTTGGAGGTACAGACAGACAGACGGAAATTCAAAAACAACTTTTTTGGATTCAGAGAGTCATGAAACGTCTCGAGTTCGATTTTTTTGACGATCACCATACTTTCTCTACCTGTAAGATAGAGAGAAAGTAAAAATAAATATTTGTAAATCCATAATCAACATATTTTTAATAACAAAATGATTATAATTACAGTCTGACACCTTATCTCAATAAACAGCGTGACTTTCTACTGATCTTAGGATCCCGAGTTCGATTCCTGACATGTCCCAAAAATTAATCGTTGGTGAAATGAGTATTTCCCCTCTCACAGTGATGAATTAACGTCCGAGGGTCTGGGCTATTCAATTAGCGGCCACATCCGGCCCACCAGACTCCGCAGATCTTCAGTCTCCTTATCATTGATGGGGGAAGATCCAAGCCCAGTGTTACTCGGCCCTTGGTGCCACCAACATAGTGTGTTTATAAGGGAGTGATAGATTACCCTCAAGTGGCGTGCGACCCCCCACACCCTCTAGAACCAGTATCTCTCCCTCCAAGCGTCCCCCTCTAAAACCGGTATCTCTTCCTCCAAGCGTCCCTCCCTCTAGAACCGGTAGCTCTCCCTCCAAGCGCCCCCTCTCTAGAACCATTATATCTCCCTCCAAGCGTCCCCCCTATAGAACCGGTATCTCTCCCACCAAGCGCCCCCTCTCTAGAACCGGTACCTCCCTCCAAGCGCCCCCTCTCTAGAACCAGTATCCCTCCCTCCAAGCGTCCCTCCCTCTAGAACCGGTATCTCTCCCTCCAAGCGTCCCCCCTATAGAACCGATATCTCTCCCTCCAAGCGTCCCCCTATAGAACCAGTATATCTCCCTCCAAGCGCCCCCTCTCTAGAACCGGTATCTCTCCCTCCAAGCGTCCCCCCTATAGAACCGGTATCTCTCCCTCCAAGCGTCCCCCCTATAGAACCGGTAGCTCTCCCTCCAAGCGTCTCCCCCTATAGAACTGGTATCTCTCCCTCCAAGTGCCCTCCCCCTATAGAACCGGTATATTTCCTTCCAAGCGCCCCCCTCTAGAACCGATATCTCTCCCTCCAAGCGTCTCCCCCTATAGAACCGGTATCTCTCCCTCCAAGCGTCCCCCCTATAGAACCGGTATCTCTCCCTCCAAGTGTATCCCCCTATAGAACCGGTATCTCTCCCTCCAAGTGTATCCCCCTATAGAACCGGTATCTCTCCCTCCAAGCGTCCCCCCTATAGAACCGGTATCTCTCCCTCCAAGTGTATCCCCCTATAGAACCGGTATCTCTCCCTCCAAGTGTATCCCCCTATAGAACCGGTATCTCTCCCTCCAAGCGTCCCCCCTATAGAACCGGTATCTCTCCCTCCAAGTGTCTCCCCCTATAGAACCGGTATCTCTCCCTCCAAGTGTATCCCCCTATAGAACCGGTATCTCTCCCTCCAAGCGTCCCCCCTATAGAACCGGTATCTCTCCCTCCAAGTGTATCCCCCTATAGAACCGGTATCTCTCCCTCCAAGTGTATCCCCCTATAGAACCGGTATCTCTCCCTCCAAGCGTCCCCCCTATAGAACCGGTATCTCTCCCTCCAAGTGTCTCCCCCTATAGAACCGGTATCTCTCCCTCCAAGTGTATCCCCCTATAGAACCGGTATCTCTCCCTCCAAGCGTCCCCCCTATAGAACCGGTATCTCTCCCTCCAAGTGTATCCCCCTATAGAACCGGTATCTCTCCCTCCAAGTGTATCCCCCTATAGAACCGGTATCTCTCCCTCCAAGCGTCCCCCCTATAGAACCGGTATCTCTCCCTTCAAGCGTCCCCCCTATAGAACCGGTATCTCTCCCTTCAAGCGTCCCCCCTATAGAACCGGTATCTCTCCCTTCAAGCGTCCCCCCTATAGAACCGGTATATCTCCATTGAAGCGTCCCCCCTATAGAACCGGTATCTCTCCCTTCAAGCGTCCCTCCTATAGAACCGGTATCTCTCCCTTCAAGCGTCCCCCCTATAGAACCGGTATTTCTCCCTTCAAGCGTCCCTCCTATAGAACCGGTATCTCTCCATTCAAGCATCCCCCCTATAGAACTGGTATATCTCCCTTCAAGCGTCCCTCCTATAGAACCGGTCTCTCTCCCTTCAAGCACCCCACATAATCGCTGAGCTATATAAAATATTCTCGCTCTTGACCTTGAACAATGCAGGTGTCTGGGCAACTGGGTTGTTGAGAGTGACTCACACCTCTTCTCCCCTCCACCCAACAGCAGCGGATGTCTCGCCAGTTGATAATTGTCTAGGTTATTGTTCGTACGTTATTTATAATACTAGGGGCGTGCTTTGCTTGTAATTGGTATTATTGTCTGTCAGTTTTCTAGATTGACACTTTCTAATTTGAGTTATAAGAAAAGGCAGGCTGATGACGCAAATTGTAATTTTAGTGCCGAGTTGACTAATAGGTACGTATTTATATTGCTGCCCCACTCCTATTATATATAATATCAAATTACTCTTCACTCCCCCTCTACCCTTTTAACAAAAGTATAACCTAATAACCTTCCAAATTACTAACAGATTCAATTAAATGTCTTGCGCGCCAAATATTAGATTTTTAGGAGTGGCCCACTTGGATAACTAATTGAATAACCCTGGTCTACACATGTGGTGGCCGAACCTAGATGTGAGGACCCTCCCGGTCACCTATGTCATAGAATAAAAAGAAATCTCGTAAGATTAGATTAAGTGAAAAACAACCACCTCGACACGGTTATCCAACCCGGGACCTTTGTCTCTGAGCTACCCTGGTTCATCCCGCGTCTAGTTGTTGGTATGATTAAGTCTCGTATAATGGCTGTATTCAGTTCTGTCAAGTGTTCTGATAAATACACTATTTGTGTTTTCAGTTTAGGAGCCTGAAATTCCCTCAGTCTTGTGATAGAAGTCCCTAAACATCGCTTCCAAAACCGTTATGTCGCCAACAACTCCAACTCTTGGTTTTACCGGTTGTAACTGGGGGGGAGGGAATTTGTAATGCCTTGTTCCTTCTTGTGGTTAAGTTTGTTTTCATCTTTTATTGGTCCCATCTACCCTTCATGGTTGACGGGGGATTGAGTTTGAAGGGGAGGAAAACTGGGAGATATATTTTATTTAGCGCATTTCGTAGGATGTCTTCAGAACCCCCCCCTTCTCCTCCCCCAACCATCATCACCATCATCACCTCTACAGGTTTGTAAGAAGGAATTTCTAGGTTTTTGAGAGTTGGAGAGGGTGGGTTTAAAAGAGAACAAAGCTACTAAAAAAAATTGAGAGGGTAAGGAAAAATAAAAAGTTATTAAGGAATCTGCAAGAGGAATTTACATTCGGATATTGAACGCATATTGAAAAGCTGATTTCTTGGGAAATCTTATTTCAAAGTTTTGCTTGATTCTAACAAATATCATTTTATGCAAATGTAAATAATAATTTAGGGGTTAATTTTTTTTTTTCCAAACCTAGTGAAAGACAACAAATTTAAGGTGTAGCACAGGCTTGTGATATTTTGCCAAAATACGGTTTCGTAAGTAAGGCAATTAACTTTCGAGTTACTAATGCCAAAATGTAAGTAAGTAGGTTGAAGAGAAATTATACCCGGGATTACGCGAACAAAAAAGGGTTTAATACAATTTATATATACACTACAGTCCGATTTTCATATGAAGGGCCAACAGCTAGAATTATTATTATTATTATTATTATTATTATTATTATTATTATTATTAGTACCGCGTCTTACTACCCGTTCGGTTTATACGCACTTACGCTAATGTGTAATGGTAGGGTGATTAAGAGAAGAAATGGAGGACCTAAAGTTTAACGTGGAATCCGAACTACGAAAGAGGCCTGGCATTCCCCACATTCACAAGATATCTTGTGAGAGGTGAATTAAGGGTTTGGTAATCAGATAAATCTGTGCCGGGACTGAGGATTGAACCCCGGCCGCCAGCACAGAAGTCGGGCACCTTACCCCTAGACCGCCAGGTCACCTAACAGCTAGAAAAATTTATAGTTCACGTATTCATGCCGTCAGATCATGTGTGTGGAGTTATCATTTTCAATAAATATCATTCATATCTAGATAATTATACAAAATGTAAGCAATGCTACCACAGAATTTATATCTTTAATAAGTTATTCTTGTGAAAATTGGTCTGGTATTAGGCAGTGGTATTTAATATGAAACTTTAGCTCTAAAAACTTTAATATGTTGTCTAAGGAAACACTAGATTGCTAAAATATAGAGTTATAAGTCGATGAAGATTTTTAATACATGCCCTGTAAAATCAAATATCTATCTAAAAATAATTACTTTTGACTTCTGTTTGAAAACTAGTCCAATAGATATATTTTAACGATTTTTTTTATTTCCAACCTTTCACATTATTATATCTGCACAGATAAAATAACTCAATTAACTATATTTATCACTTCGTGCTAACGGGTTTTAATCACTTAAGTCCGTGTGCTATATATATTGACAGCCTTGATGCTTTGTAATAATCTCTCTTATTATACCAATCAACAGGTCTGACAACTAATAAAATTGATCAAACAGACTAAAACGAACTGTCAAAAGTGACACAAGTTTAATATTACAATCCTACCGTACAATATAACATATTTTATATTTAAATGTGGATTCTAAAATAGATAGACCTATCTTTATTAAACAGTTTGTTTATAAATGCCCTTATAATATTATGTAAGAATTTGTAAGATAATAAACTAATATAATGGGAAAACAAGCTGCTATAAACAGTGAAAGTGTAATCAAATGTTTTGTTACAAGTATTACGAGTGTCTTCTATTAATTGGCTTCTTAAAATTTGTCATTTAGTTAAGGTGACGACGCTGTAACTATTATTATAAAAATATATAATGAAAGAACATGGATAAGTTTTATTTTTAATCTTTCTGGGAGAAAAAAAAAAAGGTAGTAGCGAATAAGAAAGAAAATTAATTCCTGTAGAATGGAAGTAAAAGGCAAAGTACAATAATGTTATTATATCTCTCTTGGAATGTATAAAAGAATGGAAGCCAACGGAACATTTTAACAATATCAGAGTTTTATCAGTAGTAGAAATGACACCATTTTAATTTTCTAGAAAAATGAGATTTTTTTTTTTAACTTATCCAAACAATTTAGAGGCTTTTCTACATACTTTAGATACCAAAATGTCTGTAAGAAAAAAATAAAAATTTCTTATCTTTCCTATTACTATTTTCTTTAGAAGGATCTTTTGTTAAAAGAAAACTTTTTTCAGTTAGCATTGATAACATTTAACTACATAATTTTATAAATATTTATCATTTCCATAAAAAAAATTGCTATATATCATGTTACTTGACGTATGAATAAATTAAAATTGTTTTAGTAGCTTCGGTAACAAAAAAAACTTTCTAACTGAATATGAGAGTGAATGAATTTCATAAATGATGTATATGTGTATACAAATAAAACTCCATGTAGTCATCTTGCAATCGAACTATACCGACCAAGTGGCCACCGTTGCCTGTTGGTGAAGATAGAGCCAACATTTTCATTTAAAGGGTGTCATATGGCCAACACAATGAATCTTACATCAGTAAATCTCAGTTTTATAGACTGAAACCGCTCCTTTTTTTTATTCAAGTAGCTCTTCATTTGTCCTTACGAGGCTGAGTTTGACTCAGTTCCAGACCCAGTGCTACACAGAATAATCTTAAAGCTCCGGGGATTGAACTCGGGACTTCTGGATCTGTATCCAGCAACTGACATTACTAGACCACAGAGATTGTTTGTAAACATACATACAGTAGCGCCATGACTTCTTTGGTGCTGACTGACAGCTCACAGCTGACTTCTAACAGTCAACATTTAGGTATATACCTAAATTTTGACTGTCAGAAGTGGCATCTGCTAAACACATGTTTTTGCAGATCATATGGTTCGGCGGAGGGATACATAATTTGGTCTGGTAACTTTTCAAAGCTGTCAGTCAGCACCAAAGAAGCCATGGGGCTACTGTAGGTATTAAAATTAAATATGACACAATTCCATTTGTTATTGATTTCGATTCCTCCATATTTCCAGTCTCATTATTTTCTCATGCATCTCAATCTCACATTAAAAATATAGTATTTACTTATTTATATACCGTACTATAATGTAGTTGAAAATAATTAATAGAGTATTAAGTAAAAAAAGAATAGCTTGGACAAAACGGTCATGTTTGAAATTCTCAAAGATCTGTATAACACAATGTTCATGTTGAGTTCATTTAAAATGGAGACGGCAAAAATAACTAATTATGTCCACATTAAAAATGACATAATTATAAATATCGGTGTTCCGTTTAAATGCCGGAAATCGATTTTACGGGACTTGAGAAATAAGAACCTAGATATCTAAAATAGTGATATTAATATCAACTCTCGATTCTTTTATTACCAGTAATGATCAAGATTAAAAAAAGGGATCGAGGAATATAGTTGGACATCCTTAATTAAAATAAATACATCTTTTTATAATTTTTCTGTTGAAAAAAAAAAGATGACAGGAATATTAGCCTACATTAAATCTTGAAAAGTGGTCAAACATTCTAGTATTATTATTATTATTATTATTAGCACCGCGTCTTACTACCCGTTCGGGTTATACGAGCTTACGCTAATGTGTAATGGTAGGGTGATTGTGAGATGAAATGGAGGACCTACAGTTTAACGTGGAATCCGAACCACGGTGGAGGCCTGGCATTCCTCACATTCACAAGATGTCTTGTCAGAGGTGAAGGAAGGGTTTGGTAATCAGATAAATCTGTGCCGGGACCGAGGCTTGAACCCCGGCCGCCAGCACAGAAGTCTGACACCTTACCCCTAGACCACCAGGTCACAACATTCTAGTAAATTTAAATAACTACTAATATTTAAATTTGTGAATTTTATTCCCATTAAAACACCTATTTGGAGAAATTTGAGGTACAAACCAATTCGAACGTAAATAAATTTTAAAATAATGTGTGGGTATAATTTAAAGTGCGGTTCCTGCGCCTTTATTTCGAGGGAAATATAAAGGGTGTTCATAAATCTTCCATCCCACTTTGAGCCTTAATAAATTATTTACGATAAGAGCTATGTTAAAACTGTTGGCGGTAATTAATATCATGTTTCAAAAACATGTATGTTTCAATTAAGTAGATTATCACGTTCAGCCAATACTTATGTAAAGAGGATCTTCCATAAACTATCAAATTAAAGCTTATAATATTGGGGTGAATATATTATGAATATCCTGTATTACCAGGGGGAAGGAGGAGGGGTGGGGGTAGTCAGGGACATCTGAAAACCGCAGATTTTATAGCTCTTCAGTGCTGCCTTTACGTATATTTTATCAATCATTTATCTACCTCATATTAAAACAGCGTGTATTTTAAATAAATGATATAAAAATAACTCTTCGGTGTTCTAATATTTAAAGCGTCACCCTCCGAATACATTAAACTGACGATAATAGGGAGATTGGGGTTCGAATACTGGTTGGGTGTAATTAGGGTAGGTTTCCTAAATGGTTTTCTACTCTCTCCTGCGCAAACACTAGTACACTTCCTCTAAATTCAACCGTATCCATCCCTAACATATGACCCACCTCGGTGGCATAGTTTGCTAACGCGCTGGTTTCGTGTTGAGCTTGGCTGCCGAGGACGGGGAGATCGAGTTTCGAATCTCGCTCGGGTGAATTTGGGATGGTTTTTCCTAAACTGTTTTCCATTCTACCATCACGAAAATGCGGTTTCCCTCCCTCTACATCCAACCCTCCCAATTCCTAACCCATCAGCGTAAATAGTACGTAAGCGTACAACCCGAATGGGAAGTAAGACGCGGTGCTAAGTATTACCTAACATATGAGTGTAACTAGTGCACATTCATATATAGCCCAATAGTAGGCCTAATAGGATGTTCTACTAAAATAAATAGTTATTTTTAATGCACAATGTTAAAAAATAACCGTTCTTAGCGATATATTTATATTTAGCGCTATACTATATTGGGCAAAGCTTACTTTACATGAATAATAATTGTAATAATAATAATGTCGTGTCTGGGCTACATCAATTTGTATCTCAGTTTTTGAAAGTTATTATTTTTTATTATTATTTAGCACCGTGTCTTACTACCCATTCGGGCTATACGCTTTAAGTACTAATTACGCTAATGGATTAGGAATTGAGAAGGTTGAATTAGATGAAGTGAATCCACATTTGTGAGGAGAGAGAGAGAGAGAGAGAGAGAGAGAGAGAGAGAGAGAGAGAGAGAGAGAGAGAGAGAGAGAGAGAGAGAGAGAGAGAGAGAGAGAGAGAGAGAGAGAGAGAGAGAGAGAGAGAGAGAGAGAGAGAGAGAGAGAGAGAGAGAGAGAGAGAGAGAGAGAGAGAGAGAGAGAGAGAGAGAGAGAGAGAGAGAGAGAGAGAGAGAGAGAGAGAGAGAGAGAGAGAGAGAGAGAGAGAGAGAGAGAGAGAGAGAGAGAGAGAGAGAGAGAGAGAGAGAGAGAGAGAGAGAGAGAGAGAGAGAGAGAGAGAGAGAGAGAGAGAGAGAGAGAGAGAGAGAGAGAGAGAGAGAGAGAGAGAGAGAGAGAGAGAGAGAGAGAGAGAGAGAGAGAGAGAGAGAGAGAGAGAGAGAGAGAGAGAGAGAGAGAGAGAGAGAGAGAGAGAGAGAGAGAGAGAGAGAGAGAGAGAGAGAGAGAGAGAGAGAGAGAGAGAGAGAGAGAGAGAGAGAGAGAGAGAGAGAGAGAGAGAGAGAGAGAGAGAGAGAGAGAGAGAGAGAGAGAGAGAGAGAGAGAGAGAGAGAGAGAGAGAGAGAGAGAGAGAGAGAGAGAGAGAGAGAGAGAGAGAGAGAGAGAGAGAGAGAGAGAGAGAGAGAGAGAGAGAGAGAGAGAGAGAGAGAGAGAGAGAGAGAGAGAGAGAGAGTGGAAAACCATTTAGTAAAAGCCACCCACAGTTCAACCGACCGAGATTTGAACCTCGATCTCCCCGTCCTCAGCAGTCGAGCTCAACACGACTAGCGCGTTAGCCAACTACGCCACCGAGGCGGGTAGTTTTTGTAAATATTAGCCACTACTAATCTGACGTCTCCCAGGGGATACCCAACTGAACTAGTCGGACATCCTTTCCATGCTCCGATGAGATGTGGGGGATGATGATTATGAATGTGACGTGGTTGAGTCGATAAATATCTTAAATCAAATACAATCTAGCTAGCCAAACTCTGGTACCATGGGAATTATTCCCCTTTCAAGGAAAAAATCCTCCAATACTGGTCAGGAATCGAACCCAGAACATCTAGATCAGCATCCAGGGGGGTCTCTGACAACCTCACCATGAGGCCAGTTATTTCATCGTGAGGTTTTCAACCTTATGAGGAATGGGCCATGGTTACTAGCGACCTTCCAACGTAAAAAGGTTTCTCCACCCCTGGTGTAAGCTACAGGAACCGCGCTAGAATTTACCTGCAGAAATAAAGGGAGACCACTAGATGGATAGACGAAATCCTCCTCTGTGCAGCCTGTTGGTAATGAGTTCCCTGTTTTAGTCAGGCACACCATCCGTGCGGTGAGCCCTGACGGTGCGTGCCCTTATTAACCACGTTATCAGCTACTATCGCAAAGCGTGTGCGAAGTCACCAGAAATGTGTTCCCATAAAATAGGCCATTAAAAACACAGTAATGAGACTTAATTTGGCAATGGCGTGCCGCGGCTTGATTTCTAAAGAACGGTTAGATTCTTCAACACCGCATTCCACCGTCTACGGAAAGGGCGGAAGTATTTTTTTAGGTCATTTAAAAATGTATGTGGCCCTATTCGACTTATGTTGAGACCAATTAATTACAATTTTATTTAAAAAAATCCATTTCTTAATTATTACTTAGCGCTGAGTTTTAGTGTATCTTCAGGTATACGCAAATATGATGATTAATTAAATGAGGTAGGGATGAAGAAGGACGAATTTGCGTGGAAGGAGAGTGGAAAGCTATTTAGGGGGACCTCTCTTAAGTACACTTGACCAGGATTGAACCCGATCTCCCCGTCTAACACGAGAATGACGCCTTAGACCATTCGGCCACTGAAGCGGCTCATATGCACTAACTACACCGAATTGTTAGGGGTGGAGAAGATCTAATTTAAAGAAAGTGTGCCCACAATTGGATGGAAGGAGATTTTAAAATAATATAGGAAAACGCTCCTAACTACGTCTGACTGAGATTGAACCACGATCTCCCCGTGATCGGAAGTACAGTCGACTTTTAAAAAAATGGCTACTTAGTTTTGGGGACCAAGTATGATTGTTTACTGTCGCGTTATCTTAGTTAATTTTGAACTAAGTCACTTGGAGAATGTGAAATAGTTATTCACCCATCTCAGAGGCTTATTTTTATTAATATTAATTTTAGTACCACATCTTAGCCTATTACCTATTCGGACTTGAATATTCCTAATCGTCATTATCGCAATAGACTTAATTACTGATGACGTGGAGATCAGGGTTCGAATTCCGGTTGGCTTAACTAAGGGTGTGTTTCCCTAAAAAGTTTTCCACTCTCCTTCCAATCAAATTTGGGTACACGTGCTCTAAATTTCAACGTTACTCATTTATATACGCATATAGCCCCGAACGAATAGTAAGAAGCGGTGCAAAGAAAATAAAAACTAGTTCGTCATTTTAAGTAATCATTTAAAATAAACTATTTATTAATGATCTACACATCTCTAATTTACATCCAGATTCGTCCAAAATTCTGTGTTTATTTCAAGTGCTATCCCGGGCGTTTAATATTCCCTATAGTTCATCGGTAGTCATAACTGATGCCTTTGTCTGCGTGTCCACCGATGCGGGTGGATTCAATATTAGATGTTACGATTACGTAATCAAGGAAATAATATTTTAAATAGTTTTATTTTTTACTTAGGGTTAAAAAGTAGTATGAGTTTTATTTAATAAATGCATTAAATTGTATTTAATTACATTTAAGTCGCTATGCCTTTATTATTGAAAAAGGGTGTACTGATTTTTTTATATATTTTGTTAAAAATGGGTATTTAATATGAGAATGTTTTCATTTTGTGTGCCTCACTAAATTCAACCTGCTATATGTTATAAGAAATTAAATAATGTAAGGAGTTAAAGCAGGCCTGTTCAACGTGCAACTCTAATTGCTTGTCAATTTAATCCGCCATAATATGCTCACTTGCACGGTCATCATTGTACTATTGACAGCATAAATCCGTCCCTGGTCAAAGGTGGCTGAACTATCTGATGGCTCGTGTGCTTAATTGATTACACATTTGTAGCGGACGATTTCCGAACGTCCATCAAAGACTCTGTCTTAAAATATGAGAGACTAGAAATCCCGCACGATGTCACCCACGACCCCTCAAAAATTTGTTAAAAATAGCCTAATTGAAAAGATAATTAGAGATTAAAAATTCTGATTCGAGATGCATTCGGACCCACCTTCCACCCACCTATGTTAAAAATTTAAGATCTCTGTATCTCGTAGATTTGGCTGGGCATCGCACACAAACAAACAAACAAACAAACAAACACACAAACAGACAAACACTTCCTTTTATTATTATAGATTATAGTGAAGACATCACGACAATTTTTATTTTCGTTATATACTCTTCATAACTTTAAAACCTATGTACCGATTTGAATAATTTAAAAAGTAATTTACTCCTACGTAAACAGCCTAAATGATTAAGTAATTGATTTGGATAAGGATTCATATCATGATACGGATATCATCACTTTTTGTCATATCCGTGTGTTAGTGACTAATTTCAACAAAAAACGTTTATTGTAACATAACTATAATAATTACATATATTGTCTCGCGGACTTTTTTGTTCACATTAGTGAAAACGTTTAAAATGTATAGTATTTTTTATGTAATATCAATAGTTTTTGCAGCGCACGCGAAGAAAGCATATTTTTAGGCAATTTTTTATACCTTGTGTAAAACTATTGACATTTTTATGAGAAATAAATTAAATTTTTAAAATAAAATATAGCCTATGTTACTCGATAATAATGTAGCTTTATATTGGTGAAATAATTTTTAAGATCGGTCCAGTAGTTTTTGAGTTTATCCATTACAAACAAAAAATCAAATCTTTCCTCTTTATAATATTAGTGTAGAAGAATGAGCCTTGGAACAGGACGACTCCTAGATATCTCAATTCGAAGAGCGTATACTAAGCCAAAGGTACTGGGTTTAATTCTTTTGTCCGGGTGTCATTTTTAAATTATAAATACTAGCATTAGTATTAATCACGCTAGCTTAGTATGGATTAAGAAGGTATCATTTGAGAGGAAATGTATCAATATTTTCGTGAAGGAAGAGAATAGGAAACCATTTAGGTAAAAAAAAACACTTTTAGTTCACCCGACCGGGTTCATAACCCCCATCTCCTCGTATTCTGCAATCCAGTTTATTATGAAACATTAGAGCATTTGGGCATCGAAACGGGTATGTAAAGATTATACTCTTTTATTAACTATAACCGCGTCTTACTACTCGTTCGGGATATACGCTTTAAGTACTAATTACGCTAATGGATTAGGAATTGGTAAAGTTGAATTAGAGGAAGTGAACCTGCATTTTCGTGGAGGGAGAGTGGAAAACCAGTTAGGAAAAAACCTCCAGTTCACCCGACTGAGATTCGAACTTCGATCTCCCCGTCCTCGGCAGTCTAGCTCAACACGACTAGCGCGTTAGCCAACTACGCCACCGAGGCGGGTTAGATTAAACTTGAAGATCTACAAATAGTTTTTGTCTCTCTCTCTCTCAATACTGCTTCTAAACGGAGTAAGTCTGTGTGAACACATGTTTAGTGAAGGTGTAACCCCTTAACGTGGGATGGAAGGGGAAGGGATAATGCAAATTTTACAGCAAAACATTTTTTGGCCAAATAAATCAAATGTTGTTCCAGTACAAACATAGAGTTTAATTTTCTTCATATGTTGATATCAATAGTTGTTGAATATCTGTCATGAGTATGAGAGAATTTTCTAACTAACATTTTAAATGAAGAGAAAAAGTTGTCATTAAATTCCAGGATACGGTTTATATTCAGGAAATTCTGAGGTCACCATGCAAATAAAACTAAATTCTATGTTTATACTGGGGCAATATTTTATTTATTTTGCTCAAAAAATAGTTTTGCCTAAAATAACTTCAAATACACTGTTTTTTTCTCGAGTATCGTTCCATCCCACCTTAATTTTTTTGTTTAATGCTCAAATTTGACACGTGACTCAGATAGTCGCACACGCACAAGTCGGTAAAAAAAATTGTCGGAAAAGGGTGCTAGGGGGAACGGGGAGGGTGGTTTTGGATATACGCTAAGCGACCCAGGAGGTAACAAACGTCAACATCACACGAAGGAGTTCGTCCAACCAAGTGGCCAGTGTTCCTAAAACACCCAGAGTCACCCCCTCCCCCCCAAAATTCTTATCTAACAACAGCAACGTTATGACTTATCGCGCTGCTACATGATACTGTACCAACCCACACTACCCCCCAAAACAACTTTTTTTCATGTCAGATTGCCATGGAAACGTTCATTCTTTGTGTGTGTGTTGAAGCGGTAGGGGTTGTGAGGGGGTGGGGGAAGGTAAGGGGGAGTAACAGTCACGTAGTCAAGTAATTAGGGTCATAGCTTCACCTCCCGTAGAAAGTACCGCAATAGGTTGACCGACCGACGAATTCGTAGAACGGTTTTCAGACGACACCCAAAGGGGTGTTTTAACCTTTTAAGAAACTTTGTAACTCAGGGTTTGAAACTACCCAAAAGTTGCGTTTTCTTTTATCTTATCCTCAAATGAAGGTAAGGAAAAAAGTACAAAATGAAAGCCTCAATGTTTAGTAAATACTTTGTAATCCCACTGATGTTTTTTAATTTATCTGTGTCTAAAAGTTCCCAAGACTATTCACAGCTGGACATTATGGGATTCAACGGTTATCATTAACTGATACTTTCTACAGTAGCCCCGTGGCTTCTTTGGTGCTGACTGGCAGTTAACAGCTGACTTATGACAGTCAACATTTAGGTACAGTAGCCCCATGGCTTCTTTGTGTGCTGACTGACAGCTCACAGCTGACTTCTGACAGTCAACATTTAGGTACAGTAGCCCCATGGCTTCTTTGGTGCTGACTGACAGCCCACAGCTGACTTCTGACAGTCAACATTTAGGTATATACCTATTTTTTTATTGTCAGAAGTGACAGCTGCTAAGCAAATGTTTTTGTATATCATATTGTTCGGTGTAGGGATACATAATTAGGTCTGGTAGCTTTTCAAAGCCATCAGCTGTCAGCTGTGATCTGTCAGTCGGCACCAAAGAAGCCATGGGGCCACTGTATATACCAAAATGTTGACTGTCATAAGTGACAGCTGCCAAACACATGTGTTTGCAGATCATATGGTTCGGCGTAGGGATACATAATTTGGTCTGGTAACTTTTCAAAGCTTTTATCTGTTATCTGTGAGCTGTCAGTCAGTACCAAAGAATCCATGGGGCGAATGTACTACGTAATAAAAAAGAGTTTTTCAACCAGTGTGTCCTCTTTAAGTTAAAACGAGTGTACCGTGGGAAATATAGAGTAAGGTCGAAAAGAAATGAGAAAAAAATAGACTTGAAAAGGTATATGGCATCCTTGATGAAATATATTTTTTTTAAAATAACACAATGTTTAAAATTGTAACTATTGAATTTTTTTAACACAATATTAATTACACGATTTTTTAATAATAAAATCTCTCATGTATTCATAATATATATCGAAAGTGACTGCTGTGGATAACATGATTTGACGTGAAAGTAATTACCATTTATGGTTTCTAAGCTGTCGGATAGGCTCTTCCTATGAAAATAGGACTGTACTTGAAGCCATGAGACACACCGACGAGAAGGAGACGTGTGAGAGACTTGATGCGCTTCGAGTAAAAAAGCTCGATCTTGGATCGATCTTTACAAAAATCGATCCCATAGCCACGATAAATCAATTTTTTTTAGCTCTATTCAAAGGTCCTGATCTGTATCTTGAATCAATTTATACTTTCTCAGTTTCTCGCTACCTTACAATAAGATAAATTATTGTGATTTTCAAAAAAAATCTAACTCGAGATTTTAATGAAATTTGACGTTTCATGACCCCCCCGAATCCGAAAAAGTGTTTTTTGAATTTCTATATGTATGTGTGTCTGTCCGTTCATCTGTATTTTGGAGTAGAGCCTAAACTATTTTATTGGTCAGGATGAAACTTTGTATTTAGGGTTTTCATAGGGTTGCCCCGAGGGGTTTTAGGAATTGAATATATAACCTTAAAATCAAGGGCAAAAAGATTTTTTCTTTTCTTTTTTCAAAATCGGCTCTGATGATTTTGATTTAAACTCGTACCCAGGCGTTAGTTAAAATGATAAATTAAATGGCTGTTTTCATTTTCCACTGAAAAGATATTTGGGGTACCTTACAGAAGCAGAAATTTCCATATCTCCACAACTATTTGAGATACTAAATAACTTATCATTGCAAAATTATTACAAATAAAGAACTTTGTTTGGATATATAATATCTTTTTAAACCAATAGTTTCTAAGATATTGGAAAAAATATATTAATACAATTTGATGAGTTTTAGTTGTAAGGAGAGAACTACTTAAGTTTTAACGGAATAGTTCTCTAATGCCACAAAATAGTAAGTAAATAAGTAAGTCTGTTAAAAAGTGTATGTTCTTTTTCCTTTAACCTCTTAGAGGAAATATTTGTACAGCAATAATATATTTCTATAATTTTAGACTCAATAGTCAATTTTTACCTTTTTTATTGGTTTGAATTTTTAAATGAGGACCTTAATAGCAATGCGATAACCCAGTAGCAAAACAGCCAGGCCCACAAGGCCTGCTGGGTTGCGGAATAAAACTTTAAACTACTATACATTTGGTGGAAATAATTGTAGTCAAATAACTTACTATATGTACTAATTATTGACAATTGAGATAGTTGACCATGTTTATCATAAATTGTTGTAAATTATAGCATTATTTCCACTATTTTATTCGATTTTAAACAGTGCAAAGTTTTTTAACTTCATGCAATCAAGCTGACTAACTGGTGAGGTTTCCAACACAAAACCGAGGCTGAAACAATCATTATAAGGTGTGATACTAAATTAGTATTTATTTAGGACTATTAATGATTTCTTATGACATTTTTAAGGTTTTAGATGACTTGGGAAGTGGGTCCGAAAATAAATCTTGAAGGAGAGCCCCAAGCTTAATTTGATACGCCACTGCGATTGCCATAAGAACCTCTAATAAAATGTCGAAAATTTTAACCAGATGTTGAGATTTTAATACTAAGTGTTGACCCTTGTAGATCCTATGTTAATTTTTTTTTTGTACAAATATATAAATGAGGACTTAAATTCATTAAAAATAAAACTATAACATTTAAAACCGAGAGTAAAAAAATGGATTTACATAAGTATAACGCAATTTTTGATTGGGTTTGCTGGTGTATAATATTTCGTTTCAAATGTAATATTACGAGATTTCCCCATTTTTAAACAAAAGCGTGAGAAAGTTTGTGTGGAGCTCTGTACCTTTATCTGGCAATTTCAAAAAATACCAAAATGAGCTAAAACATAAATCAAGAGCAAATATATTTACCTTAAGAATTTTTTTTAAACAACTAGGAACATTTAAAAACCAAATGTTGTAAATGCTGACAATTGAAGTCTCGCCAGATTGAGAAGATAATTTTTATTATCTCTCTTTGTATTTCATTCATTGGCATCTAATTGTGATAACGCCTAGAGTCCATTCAAGATGCAACCCACATCACAAAATAGCTTATAATTTATCAAGCAGGCAACGTTGTTAACAAACGATTTACTTACTTACTTTCTAACTTTATATTGTCAAATTACCGTGGCTAGTGTTGACACACCTCCACCACTGGTCAATTAGTTTAAGGCGTCTGGCTCACAGTGGTATAAATTACCAAAGACTAAGAGGTTGGGGGTTTGAATCCTGACATGAACTTTCAGCAAAAATGGGTGGAGGGAAATATATCACATGTAATCATCAATAGTTTTGTATCACCTCCTCAAACTAGGGTGGGTTCATTTCCTATGATCTGTTTTCTTCTTTCTGGCCCCTTAGATTATGTCGTTATTGACCTTGGTGTTAAACTCAAAAATTAAAAATAAATATATACAATATGTAAATCTATAATAAACATTATATGAAAACACCCGTCTCGGTAGCGTAGCTAGCTAACACGCTAGTTTCGTGTTGAGCTATACTGCCGAGGACTGTAAGATCAAGGTTCGAATCTTGGTCGAGTGAACTAGGGATGATTGTACCTAAATGGTTATTCCGCTCTCCCTCCACGCAAATTTGGGTTCACTTCCTCTAAATTCAACCTCTCAATTCCAAACTCATTGGCGCGATTAGTACTTATGCGTATAACCCGAATGGTTAGTAAGACGCGGTGCTAAATAAGATAAAATGTGGAAACTTTTAAATAGGCTTATGACTGTAAAACCATTTTCTCTTAATTGTATCTCAATATTATTGCGGGGTGACCTGGCGGTCTAGGGGTAAGGTGTCAGACTTCTATGCTGGCGGCCGGGGTTCAATCCCCGGTCCCGGCATAAATTTATCTGATTACCAAACCCTTCCTTCACCTCTGACAAGACATCTTGTGAATGTGGGAATTCCAGGCCTCCACCGTGGTTCGGATCCCACGTTAAACTGTAGGTCCTTCATTTAATCTCGCAATCACCCTACCATTATACATTAGCGTAAGTGCGTATAACCCGAACGGGTAGTATACGCGGTGCTAATAATAATAATAATAATAATAATAATAATATTGCGATAAACCTATAAAAGCATATTTTATATAAACGATTACAGTGAAATATTTTAATAGTTGACACTCAGATTAAAGCTTTCCGTTGCTAATTGTCCGTTATTTGGGGGTGAAAAAAAATTGTCATGTTTTGTATATAGCTAATCTTTATGAACCTGTGTACTCCGCATAGGTATTATAAAGATTTAATGACTGCATTGTGCAGTATTATATGCATCATAACCATGACTAATAAATGAATAAAGTACGTTGTTTGCTGTGCAAGTACAATACTCAAACTAAATGAAAGTTTACATTAATCCTAATGTACAGTATATTTAATAATTCCACCTTGTTGACTAAGAGTAAATAAATACAATGCAGCATTTAATTAAAACTTCTGTAAATCGTAAAAACATACCTCAATGACGAAAACAAAGAAAATACTCTATTCACCTCAAAACAAAACAAAAAGGATGTTTTATGTGAGTAAAATTGTTTTTATGTACCGCAAAAACCGAACTGAATATTTTTCATAAATGATCTCAAAACTTTTCAAAATTATTTCATTGGTAAGCCTGAGATTTTTTTTTTTACTACTTTTTGTCTCATTTTAAGTTTTAATTTCCAATGAAGGTTAGACTACTTACTATTTCAGGATATGAGGAATATCTTGACAATTTTTCAATTAGTGCAAAACTCAGAATATGCTAAGAAACGGGTTAAACGTTTTTTTTTTATGTTTGTGAGACTTGGTTATTTACCTCACATTACTAGAGAAAATTAAGGGTGCTTGAAAACAACGTACGTTAGGAGGCTACATAATAATGAGTCACATACCCTATATTTATCACAACACGTTGTTAGGGTAGTCAAATTTTGCAGAAAGAAAAGGGTTCCTACAGTTTAACGTGGGTTCCGAATCACGGTGGAGGCCTGGCATCCCCCACATTCACAAAGCATGAAAGCACACAATTTGACAGAGATGGAGGAAGGGTTTTGTAATCAGATAAACCTGTGCCGGGACTGGGATACACAGAAGTCTGACACCTTATCCCGCTAGACCACCAGCTCCTCTTATGTATATTATATATATACAGTAGTCCCATGGCTTCTTTGGTGCTGACTGACAGCTGACAACCGACTTCTGACAGTCAACATATAGGTATATACCTACATTGTGACTCTCAGAATTGACAGCTGCTAAACACATGTTTTTGCAGATCATATGGTTCAGCGTAGGGATATATAATTTGATGTGGTAACTTTTAAAAGCCGTCAGCTGTCAGCTGTGAGCTGTCAGTCAGCACCAAAGAAACCATGGGGATACTTTACTAGAGCAACGCGAAACTACGGACCGAGCGGCCGCCGCCGTTAGCAATGACAGTGCCAACATTCTCAGTTAGAAGGTGTGATGCGGTGAACACAACGAGCCCTCTGTCGGTTTATCTGAGTTTTCTGAACCGGAGCTGATAATTATTGATTCAAGTGTATCCTCATTTGTCATCAAGAGGATAAGTTTGATCCTGTTCCAGATCGGGAGCTTCACAGATACATTTTAGAAGCACTGAGGAATGAACCCGAGACCTCTGGATCTGTAGCCAGGAACTCTCACCAAATGACCACAGAGTTGGCCAAATCGTATGTTATTTATAAAATAATATTATGTAAAATATAAATTTTATATATATATATATATATATATATATAACTACACCTTTCCCTTACGGGGTAGGCAAGAAATTGTGCATATAGCTCAAAAAACAACTCCGTAATTAATCCACCCTCACTAACTTTCTCCACACTTCCCTATCCTTGAATACTCCTTTCTCTTTAACAACATCCGTACATAAATTAATACATGCACTTTTATTATTAAAACTATTAATGTTTCTCTTTTTCACACATTCATCTACAACATTTAGCCACGTCTTGCATGGCCTACCCTACTTTTTCCTATTGATCCACACAATCTACCTTCATATGTTTACTTCGTCACTCGATCCACACTCATCCTCTCAACATGCCAAAACCAACGTAACAAACTTCTTTCACATTGACCTATTAGATTACCTTTCATTACTGATTCGGTAAATACGAGTTTTTCCACAAATATTTATTAGATATCTCATTCCAACCGCATTCACCTTGCTCTTTTGTTTCTCCTGACGCATTCCCGCTTCACACCCATAAAACAATTTTGGCGTCATCACACCTTTATTATACACCCCCATATTTGAGATATATATAATTATATAATATATAATACAATTTATAGATAAATGTGCCTTAAAAACATAGTTAAAACTTTCATATAAAACAAACTTCTATAATTTTGGAATATTCAGTAAAATAGTGGGATATTTGACCCATTTTAAATTCTAGATAATCGCTTTGCTTAATAAATGAATAATTTTGTATTTACTAAAATAACTGCGTTTGAATGTTATTTAATACCCTAGTAACTATAGCCGGAATATAAATTAATATTTGGCGTGCCCCCACGTCATATTAATTAGCAACATGAACTATGTTCAATACTCATAGATGTCAGACTGTCATTAATTATTAAAATTATAAAAAATTAAGCTTTCCCCCAAGAGTATATTTTTAAAATATTTTAAACGCCACCAGGAAAACTTTTATCAAATAAAAATTTATGAAAAATATTGATATATTTTTTTTCTGTGTATTACCTATTAGCGTTTAAATTTATGAATAAAAAATGGTGGACACTACTCACCTAAAAGCTTCTCCTTGTGGAATTGTATTAATTAATTGTTCGGTCATGAATTCATCAAAATGACACATTCACAATTCTAGTATTAAACTAGGTTACAAAACGGTATTAGAGAAGTTATGAGTACTTTGTGATTATATAATTACATATAATAGTTATAGTTAAATAATGTATTTATATATCTATATAATATATATTTATGTATATACAATAATAAACATTAATAGGGCATTGAAAACCATAGAGATGTCGAATTTGAAAATAAAAATCTTCTTCGCTTCGGCTTTGACATCCCCAATAACCTTTGAATTTTTGTAATATATTGAAAGAAGATGAAAACTTCTATATATTATGAACATATTTTAAAAATATCATTAAAGAGTATTTAGTTCCACAGACCATTTATAGAACAGCTACTAAAAATGTATGCTACCTAGTGATTAAATTACATCTATAACGTAAGTAGATTAATTCATAGATGCCAACATAATACAATATAGTACCCCACTTTGTTTTTTATACGTTTTCTTAACCTGAATACACTTTAAAGACAGTTTAAAAAAAATGTTGTGTTTTAGATGACAATAACAAAGTCTTATCTCCGTCTTTATAACTTTCTTGCAAGTTTACGACATGGTGTTTTTATCTTCGACTTCAGCTTCTATTTTGCTTCGCATGTTTCACTATATATATATAATAACACAGCCATATGTATATATATATATATATATAATTTTTGTAAATATATCAGAGAGTTTAATTTATTTAGAAACTAACTCGTTAAGTTTTTTTAAAATATAATTAAAAGCTTTATATGCTTATACCTGAACATAAGCTGTGCCGTAAATTTAAAATAGATACAACCATAGCAGAGATATTCTGAGTCAAACGAACATATATTTAAATATAAAAAACAGAGTCAAATAAGGATTTATAAATGTATCAAGCTATATCTAAATCCGTATAAAGATTTGTATGTTTTTTTTTCTATTACAAATTCGAGACATACTTTTCGTAACTTCACAAGAATGTTATTAATAAATAAACGTTTTGTAGTCATAAGGTATCTATCTATATGGTAATCATGTGATAATCTCGCCTTTTGTCGGTTCGGTTCTGTGACCGAGTTCTGCCGAGTAATCACGATTGTTAACAGTGGCGTCATAAAAAAAAAACATAGTACGTAGTTCAAAGGGAGCTTGTTTTATTCTAACAGAGTCCACTTTCGATTATATGCGAGAGTAAAATGAGTTCAACTGCGGAAATACTCGCTTCTGTGATCAGGTAGTAAAGTCAAGGTTTAAAACTGACTCTTCAAACACTAACAAACACATAGATATGTATTATGTACACGTATATGTATGTTTGTGTTTGATGGAGTTGTATTCAACGTGAACTGTTTACTGTTTCTGTGGCGACTCAATCACTTTTGGGTCTGTTTCCGGTCCCAACCTCCCCTTGGTTATACAAACAAACTTCAAACACCATTGTTTCCATAAAACCTGTAAAAGTGACGTCACCGGGTATTGCTTACCTATAGTCCTATGTTCCATGGATGAAATCACCTATTCTAAAACTAAACAAGATGCTGTGTACGTAAAAGCTATATTTGGAAGGCTAGTAGCTATTTTCAGGGTAGCTATATGCTTTTTCATTCTAAGTACCGTATATTTTTAAGGTTTTTTTAATAAAAAAAATGAACCGAAAATCGTTATTTCGGAACTAAAGTTTGTTCCGGTTGCGGTACCGAGGAACTACTCAATCACCGACCCACATTTGTGTGTGTGTGTGTGTGTGTCAGTGTGCGTATGTGTAGGACTAAACAATGTTATTACATATTTAGACATATATGGATGATGGATAAATGTGTAATAAAATATATATTATATTGACAAATATGTAATTAAAATATGGGCCCTATTACCTATATATATATATATATATTTTAGCTAAATATGTAAAAATAAAAATGGCTAAGTATATAATAATATATGACTAAATAGTTTATTTCTCTAGGAACATAAACTGTATATTCAAAATGAAGCAGTATGAAGTGTCTGTTTTAATCCGTGGATTAATTATAGAGCTACACTTTATCATCTGTATTTATCTTTTTCCGTTAAAAAAAAGTTAATAATCACAGTAAAGCTTATATACTATAGAAAATCTACGTTCTAATGGCATTGAATTTATTCAACATGAGCAAAGCGATAAGTTAAGCTTATTTGATTTGAGTTTATTTCTTGTATCGGGATAAATAGGTCCTTTCCTTTGTCGAGATAGCTTAGGGGCTAACTTCTCCTTTATCACAACGCCGTCCGGAGACCTCAAGAGGGATCTAATCGCTATACTAGAGGTCTGGGTACAGAAGACCGCCGAGAATAAGGTGGACGACAAAAACTTTAGAACGGAAAAAAAATAACGTTTTTAATCGTGATCCAAAGCGTATAGGAGGCGTGACAGGATTGACCAGCATTGGGAGACTTTTTAGTTCATATTCCGGTTAGGGTTGAAATCTACTACTTGTTAAATGTTCTAGAAAAGGGACGATAATGGTTTGTAGTTTACTAGGACTGTGGCTCCAGGCTGTGATATAGACTCACTTGCGAGTCGAATAACGGAAAAATATTACTAATATTACATTATTCCAAAAATTGTATTTAACAATATATTCAACCTCTTGCTTCGGTGTCCACTTGGTCTAACGCGCTGCTTTTGCAGTAAACTAGACTGTCGATAACGGGGAGATCGGGGTTCGAATCTCGGTCGGGTGTACTGAGGCCGGTCTTTTCAAAATTGTTTTCCAAATTTACCTCCACGCAAATTCGGATAAACTTCCTCTAAATATAACATTCCTAATTCCTAAAACCATTAGCGCAATTAGTACACAAGCTAGTAAGCCCGAACGGGTAGTAAGACGGGGTGCTATAAAAACCACCCATGTTTGTGGCTATGAAGTCTAAAGCATTAGGCTCACAATACATATTTACCACCCGTTTGGGTCATAGACCTACACATATTAACTAATTACGCTAGTGGATAAATGATGAGGAAGGTAGAATTTAGGAGAAATGTAGCCTCATTTACATGAAGGAAGAATGAGAAAACATTTTAGAAAAATTCAACCCTCATTACTTCCGACTGTACTTGAACCATGATCTCGCCCATTTAATGCAAGGGTGACGCCCTGGGACGTACGACCACCGAAGTGGGTAGGCTCCCAATAGAGCTTAATCCTTGTTATGGGGGAGGTAAGGGTTTAAATCTCGTCCGGATGAACCAGAAAACGTGGTTTGACTCGATTTGATCGTTCACTGTGGTTTCTAGATCCCTCCCTCGCTCAACGCAAATGCGGGTACCTTTACACTTTATTATTACACCTCATATCAAGCCGTAAGTAATCTTGGAGGTGGGGAAAAAAAGGATAACTTAAATAAAATATGCCCTTATTTTTGTAGAGAGAAAAGAACACCTCAACAAATGTATAAATATCACTCCCAAAATATACCCTTTTAGATTCGAACCCAGACCTCATTTTTCAACATAGGTCTTGGGGCACTTTGCCATTGCTGTTAAAGTGAAGGGTGAAGACCGAGATAAAGACAACAATAGAAAGATGGAGAAAATGTAAGTAATCAGAGGTTCGAGTCTTATTGCATGTCAAGGTATCGTTATCATCTTTTATATTTACCGCCATTTCCCTTCAGCATTCAAAGATGGTTATTTATACTTCATTCGCGGTATGATTTACTCGCTGAAAGGTCTTTTTTCCTACCAATACCCTACTATATAATAGATTTCTGGTAGGGAAAAAGGCATTTCAGAAAACAATTCCTACGGTGAACGGACTTTAGAAATTCTTCACTGGTAATAAATAGCAACTGATTTACTCATACATACAAATATAACTACGTTTCAGGACAGTCGATTATATATCACATATAGGCGTACAAATACATTAGACTAATTATATAATTAGATCGCTTACCTCACGCATCGAACAAATGACGTTCCCGAAATACAAATAAAACTTTTGTGCTTAGTCAGTTAACGAACGTGGCCCTTCCACTGTGTGTGAAATTCCAAGCCGGTGACTCAACATTATCCATTAATTAGCACACACCCGGGAGCACTAGAAATCGACAACCGACGACAGAAGTAACGACTTCTTGAAGATTTTCACACTTCCACTAGGCGGACGACTTTTCAATAAAATGTAATAAACTATTTAAAACTTTGTCAATAATTTGGTAGATAGAAGCACACGATCTAGCTGGAGTTTAAGTTTTTTTTTAATATCTCTGGTTAAGGTACCTTAAGTACATCACGTATTCGACAGTCCTTCCTTATACAATATTTGGTTCCCGAGTAACTTAAACACCTGATTTTAAAATGATATGTAATTTTAAAATAGCTCATACAAGTAATTCAGCTATCGGATATATTGACTCTCAATATTTGAACCCCTGTTAGTTATCTGTGAATCATACATTCTAGTTAATATGTAGTAATTATAAATTAACCTTTCTAACGCTTAGTGAAGAGTAATAACTTAAAAACAATCTTCTTTCGAAACGTTAGCCAATCACAGTTTTGGTCACATAACTTTCAGACACGGGCCTTTGTCTTTGTCCAAGCAGACAATTAAACAAGTAGAATATCTTTATTTGGTTTATTTTTGTTTGTTCAAAGAAATCAACACCCTTTTTAAGATCCCTTTTATTTTTATCGGAAGTCACAACACACACACACACACTAAATTTCTTGCAAAAGTTAAGTGGGAGGGAAAAAAACACCTTCAATCATGTCACCTTTATTTTTTTCTATTTTTTGAGCAGCCTGATGTAAGTTTTTTTATACGAAAGAAACATTTCTAATCTTTCACGTTTCAATGTTTCATGTTTTTTTTAGCTCGTTACACTTTATTTTTAAAATAATTTGTTCGAAAAAGTTTCACATTGATTTGCATTTTATTTTAAAATACTATTTAGTAATGACGAATACTGTGAAAATAGGGGTTTGATTATTATTATTTTTTAATTTGGGTGTCAGAGGAGAAGTGTGTTAAGATATATTTTTTAAATTCTCTTTCTGTCTCTCTCTCTCTAAACTCAAGTCCAAGAAAAATCCAGTGATAAAACGCACACTCAGTCCCCGATGTACCGTCTACCGCGATCTTGCGAATACTGAGAGTATTATTTCCCCTTCACCCCCCTCGCATTCGTGATGTGGATAAGGGGTAGTGGGTTGGTTAGGGGCGGGGGAGGTGAAGTCCTCACAGAGCGCCGGTCCATACTTCCCTCTCTTTTCAACCTTGTCGCGCTCTCTTTCTCTCTCATTACCCTCAACCGTGCTGGGGTTTTTTTCCTTCACCCTCCCCCCCCCTCTCAGTCCCTCTGCCGAATCTCACCGAAGGTTCCTAAAAAATGACGCCCCGTTATAACTAGGGTCTAGAAGGGGTTGAACTAAAAAGTATATTGGTGGATAGCAGTGGCAGCTCATGGGTTGTTGTCAAGAGAAGCAAGGCCTGAAGGGACTCCTTTCTAGTAAGTTAAATAATAATAATATTTAGCACCACGTCTTACTACCCGTTCGGGTTATACGCTTTAAGTACTAATTCCACTAATGGATTAGGAATTGGGAAGGTTGAATTAAGGGAAGTGAACCCGCATTTGCGGGGAGGGAGAGTGGAAAACCATTTAGGAAAAACCACCCCCAGTTCACCCGACCGAGATTCGAACCTCAATCTCCCCGTCCTCAGCTGTCGAGCTCAACACGACAAGCGCGTTCGCCAACTACGCCACCGAGGCGGGTCAATTAGCTTTAAAACCAACACTGTCTTCCATGAGATTATTGTGTGTGTGGTTGGTCAGATGTGGATTGAGAAGGAGGTTGTAGTTTACTAGTACTGTTCTGTCAAGACAGGTTTATTTATGGTAAAATCCAACGATCCACCCTGATAGATAAAGTCACAATTTTTTTCGACAGTTTATTAAAACTTGTTTTCAAAAATGGTACCAACATCAGTCACCAGCGTCACTCTCATTTTAGATTGGATTAAAGATGATGGAGAACTCAAGGTTCGAATACCGGTTGGGTGAACCGACGGTATTTCCTATTTATTTGCTTCATTAATTTTATTTTTTTAAGCACCGAGTTTTACTACCTATTCGGGCTTTACGCATATGACCTAACCATGGTAGTGAGTTAGGGATGAGTAAACCTGAATTTAGAGAGAGTGTACTCATATTCGCATGGGGGGAGAGTGGAAAACCATTTAGGAAACCTCTCACTACACCTGATCGGGATTCAAACCCTGATCTATCTGTCAAAGGCAGTTTAGTCTATTTTGTGAGTGATGCCTTAGACCATAATGCCACCGGATCAGGCGTATTTCTTTTAAATGTTTTCCCACTTTTCCTACATTCAATTATGGGTACGTTTCTTTTAATTTTAACCTTCCTTATTCTAAAACCAATATTGTTTGAAACTAATAGCACGAACGGGTAGTAAGAAGTGGTGAATTGTTAATTTTATTGGTGACCTGACGGTCTAAAGGTAAGGTGTCAGACTTCTATGCTGGCGGCCGGGGTTCAATCCTCAGTCCCGGCAAAGATTTTATCTGATTACCAAACCCTTCCTTCACCTCTGACAAGACATATTGTGAATGTAGGGAATGCCAGGCCTCCACCGTGGTTCGGATTCAACGTTAAACTGTAGGTACTTCATGTCATCTCACAACCACCTTACCATTACACATTAGCGTAAGTGCGTATAACCCGAACGGGTAGTAAGACGCGGTGATAGTAATAATAATGTTAATTTTAGGTCTAATGAGGCGCGCATGTTGCTTTTGTTCACAGAGTTGTGTGAAACGTTCGCCATATTGCGAGTCAAAGTTTCTGAAATGTGGAGTTACTGTGGCTTGTGGGAATTTCATTCATGGGTTCATACATGACGCGCTTTGTTTGATCAAATTTGACAAAGTATTTCCCGCTTTTATAACGAACACCTATACACAAAATAAAGTTGATCACGATATTGAAGTAAACAAAATCCTTCAAAACAAAATATACAATACGGAACACCACACAAACTTTCTCTCACCTTTATCAATTATTGTTGGCACCGCGTCTTACTACCCGTTCGGGTTATACGCACTTACGCTAATGTGTAATGGTGGGGTGACTGTGAGATTAAATGGAGGATCCTACAGTTTAACGTGGAATCCGAACCACGGTGGAGGCCTGGCATTCCTCATATTCACAAGATGTCTTGTCAGAGGTGAAGGAAGGATTTGGTAATCAGATAAATCTGTCCCGGGACCAAGGATTGAACCCCGGACCCTAGCACAGAAGTCTGACACCTTACCCCTAGACCGCCAGGTCACCCCCCTCTTTTATCAAAAAATGGATGCATTTACTTAAAACTTGTAAGATTTGTGAAACGAAATATTAGACATGGTTGCAGAAACATAATGGAGAAAAAAACATCACCTTATAACAAAGTGCATAAATGAAATAATATACAATTTTAATAAAAAAATATTGAAAAAAAGAAATATCAAGTTCACCAAAGAGCATAATAATCAATTCCTGATTTACAAAAACTAATTTTAAAAGAATGTATTTTTCAAATATCCTGGTAAAAATATTTGTATCTAATTAAATTACATTTCAAATAAAAGCATCTAATTTTAAAAGTACTACAATTTTACAATTATTATGTATTTCGTATCTCAAATTGTTGCAAAGATGCTGTCAAAATTGGAATATTTACTAATGTTACACACAAACACACATACATGGATCCATCCATCCATAAATGTATACATGCGTACATACATAAATCCATACATGCGTACATACATACATACATACATAAATCCATACATGCCTAAATGCATACATACATACATGCATACATACATAAATACATACATACATAAATCCATACATGCCTAAATGCATACATACATACATACATAAATCCATACATGCCTAAATACATACATGTATACATAAATATATATTACATACGTGCGTACATACATACATACATACATACATACATACATACATACATACATACATACATACATACATACATACATACATACCAGCGGTGAATTCTGACCTCTGAATCCAGGCATGCGTTCGTTAGGGATTAATGAAGCGGGGATTTGGGGGCTTTCTAACCCCGGAACATTATGAAATATGGTACACTTTGTGTATGTTTTATAGTTAAATTTTGAAAGTAATCACTTCATTACGGCAGGGATAGGAGGTTGGATAACGCCCGTAAACACGGAGATTTCAAAGGTTTTTTTAATTAAGAATACACTATACAATTTGGGCACATGTAAGGTTTAAATATAAATTAGATTAAACAATCCTGTGTTAATTAAAATAATTTAAATCAGTTACCATGGAATTAGACATCCCATGAGGGAATAATTGAAGTAAATACCTAGGTAACTAGGAACCAACAAAAGTAAGTATGAGTCTATTGTTGAGTCTAGTAACTCTTCTAATTAGGACTAACGCACATTCTGCTACGAAGGTGCATCTTCCTCCACACAGTGACAATATATATATATATATATAACAGCTATCCAACCTAACGATTAATAGACTTAGGCCCGAAAGGTATATACATGAATTATAGTTGAATAATAGTTAATGATAATCAAATTCTAGTAAACCCTAATTTTAAAGAGTTTCTGCGATGATCTACATAGATAGCAATGAAACACAAAGATAAATCTCCTAGAATATGAACTGTTATTTTATAAATAGTAAATGGCGAGCTATCAGGAATCTAGGCTGTTAAGATACTATGGCTAGTCTATTGATAATTAGTACTGCCTGGACATTCAATAGTACATTTATACTTCCACCCGATCTTGGGCAAACTATAACCAGTGCAAACAATAAATGTATTAACTATTACAAACGGTGCCTGAAGGGGGCCGGAGACTATGCACTATCCCCGTGGGCCACTACTAAGAGCTGGTAGTGCTCCCACAGGTTGCGCATCGTAAATAGATACACTAAATATAAATAATAGGGACTGTTATCAGTAACTGACCTAATTAGGTCATTGGACAAAGCGTTAGATAATCTTATTTCCACGATTAAGTGATCCTAAACATGGCCATACAGCTTAAGGATTCGTGACTTTTTCCTATAATATAACACTATGTCTTATGGACATAGAAAAAGAAGTCAGAAACACTGTCATACTAAATCATGTCCTATGAGCCTAGTTAATTTGAGCATCAAGCTCATCATTCAAAACTATGCTTATTGGCATATAAAAACACGTCATAATCTCCAACAAACAATACTAAGTCATACAGACGTAGAAAAAGAAAAATAACTCCATAATTTATTTACATTATATTTACCACGAAAAAAACATTTAATTTTTGTTTTCTCGGTGGCGTAGTTGGCTAACGCGCTAGTCGTGAAAAGCTCGACTGCTGAGGACGGGGAGATCAAGGTTCGAATCTTGGTAGGGTGAACTGAGGGAGGTTTTTCCTAAATGGTTTTCCACTCTCCCTCCTACGCAAATGCGGGTTCACTTCCTCTAATTCAACCTTCCCAATTCCTAATCCATTAGAGTAATTAGTACTTAAACCGTATAAACCGAGCGGGTAGTAAGACGCGGTGTTAAATATTAATATTATTATTTTTTGTTTGTTTTTTTCACCCGGCAGAGTAGAAATATCAGGTCAATGAGTAATCTAACCTAGCTTAACCTAACCTAGTCTATCCTAACCTAACATATCAACATTCCCTCGTACTAGAAGTTCTGAAACAGGACCGAACGAAAAATAAACGTCATTAACGTCCTCTTTATGCTTTCCATTTGCTAGAATCAAGGCTTTGAATATTCAAACGCTTGCGGTTTATTTTAGGCGGGCACAAACGCCCGATATTTTGGAAGGGTCGCTACTAACACGTGCGCCAACAACACACTCCTTTAAAGGTGGTTGATTGAGGTTCGGGGAGGGGAGCGGTAAAAGGTTTGTTATTTATCATTGTAGACGATTAACACAATCCTATGGATATTAGCATATGCTATTAAAAAGTAAACTTTAAATTGATCGTACACAACCCAATCTGATTTTTAGTTTGTACACACGTGCGTGCAACTATCCTTATATAAACAGTAACATGACAATGATGAAGAAGAACTTAGAGTAAATGTCCTGACATTTTCACGTAAGGAGAGTGGGAAACTATTTGAGGTGACCAGGACCAAAATATTAAAAAATGTCTGCAAAAAAAAAGTTTTGGTAGTGGTTTCTGGCAGCTTAGCTTAGTCAGTAGAGATATCAAGGATAGCTAATATCGAAAAATATTGTATTTATTTTTTATAGCTAGATTTCATGATTTTATAGAAGTTTATTATTATTATTAGCACCGCGTCTTACTACCCGTTCGGGTTGTACGCACTTACGCTAATGTGTAATGGTAGGGTGATTGTGAGATTAACTGGAGGACCTACAGTTTAACGTGGAATCCGAACCACGGTGGAGGCCTGGCATTCCTCACATTCACAAGAAGTCTTGTCAGAGGTGAAGGAAGGGTTTGGTAATCAGATAAATCTGTGCTGGGACCGAGGATTGAACCCCGGCCGCCAGCATAGAAGTCCTACACCTTACCCCTAGACCGCCAGATCACCGTTATATCCCTTCTAAATCTATGAGGGTTCTCATGTTTTTTGCCTGATCCCTTCATTTTTGATATCATCGTCTACTTCACTGTTATTTTTCTCACCTTTATTAAGTGCTACTTTTTAAAATTTATTTGACCACATCTGTGCTCCAGTGGTCTGAGATCCTGGCTGTATATCAAGAGGTCACGGGTTGTAGTCCCAGCGCTTCCAGATTGTATGTGAAGCAGTGGGTCTGTAATGGAGTCACACTCAGCCTCATGAGGACGAATGAGTAGGTACTTGAAAATATGGGACAGATCCGGTCTAGAAAACTGAGATTAACGGCCAGAGGGTTCTTAATGCTGACCTTATGTCCACACCTTATATCCACAAATGTTGGCAATACCTTCGCGAACAAATGGCGGCCACTCAGACGCTATAGCTCGTTTTAGGGCCGATTCCGTGGGCTATTTTATTTGTTTATTCAACTATATTATTATTATTATTACCGCATCTTACTACCCGTTCGGGTTATACGCACTTACGCTAATGTGTAATGGTAGGGTGATTGTGAGATTAAATGGAGGACCTACAGTTTAACGTGGAATCCGAACCACGGTGGAGGCCTGGCATTCCCCACATTCACCAAGATGTCTTATCAGAGGTGAAGGAAGGGTTTGGTAATCAGATAAATCTGTACCGGGACCGAGGATTGAACCCCGGACGCCAGCATAGAAGTCTGACACCTTACCCCTAGACCACCAGGTCACCTTATTCAACTATAATATGTCCATAAATGCACAACTATGTATAGAGCTATGCTATCCATACTTAAGTTTTTACATATTATAAATTTGTATATAATTAGTGCATAAATATGATCATGCATTGCTAATAAGTGATCAAGTGTAAGAAAAAGCGTTGGCCTAACTTAGTCCAAATAAATAGAAACGATATTATTTTTAATATCAGAATACTGTAATTTTTATCATTTTTATCAATTCGAGGAATTTAACGTGCATGTTCTGAACCAGATGTTTACATCAGCCCGCGATTTACCAATCAACTCATTTCTAGAAAGTTCACAGCACCGAGTCCCAAGGATATCAACTCATTGCTGAGAAAGGGGAAGCACCAATTTAACCTGTGATTTATTTATTTTTTTGTCCATGCCATTAATTCAACTGGGGACCTTAAATGAGAAGGTAGCCTCATCACCAACTGAGATAAGGTGCCAGATGAACGTGTTTTTTATCGGCTGTATTGAAATTTGGGGTCAGTATTTAAGCACGAGTCTGAATGGTGTTCGAGTGATAGTAAAACGTAAGATAAATTTACTATCCCTTCTCTAACTCGTCATTAAAGCTCCCTTTTTGTTCTTGCGTATTTTATGGTCAAATGACCATGAGTTTCCCTTGGAAATTAAATTCACCCTCGTTTTTTCTTCTTTATTATTTCCACTGCGTCTTAGTATATGTTCGTGTTATACTCATATATTAATTACGCTATTAGAAAGGGGATGATGAACGTATGGATTTAGAATAAATTTAACGGTATTTATGTGGAAAGATAGTGAAAAACTATGATAGAGAAACCACCCTCAGTATGCCCAACCAGGATACGAACCCCGATGTACCTAGCACCGTCGATCCAGTCCATCACGTGATTAGTTAGACCACGTGATCACCGATTCGGGTATGCCTCGTTCTTTGATTCTAAGATCTTTGGCGTCCTTTAATTTATTTTGAACCACTTCTAACTATCAATCTCAGCTATCTATAATGATTTACAACAATGGGGTATAGATGAGTAATATTCTTTAATTTATTTTGAACCACTTCTAACTTTCAGTCTCAGCTATCTATAATGATTTACAATAATGGGGTATAGATGAGAATATTCTTTGATTTATTTTGAACCACTTCTAACTATCAATCTCAGCTATCTATAATGATTTACAATAATGGGGTGTAGATGAGAATATTCTTTGATTTATTTTGAACCACTTCTAATCTTTCAGTCTCAGCTATCTATAATGATTTACAATAATGGGGTATAGATGAGAAGATTCTTTGATTTATTTTGAACCACTTCTAACTTTCAGTCTCAGCTATCTATAATGATTTACAATAATGGAGTATAGATGAGAATATTATCATTCTAAAGATAAATGAGACTAAGTTTGTTTGGAGGAGGTCTAGGGAAAAACCACACTAAAGACACGATTTAACGATTCAAAAGTACCATCCTTAAAATTAATTAAATGGTTAATAGGCCCACAACCGAACCTTCCGAGTTAATTAAAGAGTGTTTTAGTGGTTTCAAAGCATCAGAATTGCCATCAGCACAAGAAACACCACAGTATGAGGATATTTCCACCTCGAGTAAACGGTGCCCTCAAGGGCCATCACGTACCCTGATCCTTTGAGCCAAAGTCAGGGGTGTACTGGGAGGTTCCAAGAGGACCGGGACTACAAATATGACGGCCTTTAAGGCGACCGGGTCGGCCATAGGGACAATATAAATCCCTTTCAGGTCACACGGTTTAAAATACACTGATCTGTGTCATTTTCTGGAACTACTTTTCTAGTCTGTTTAAGCCTATACTCAATTTTGCACTTTACCTACAACCACCCTTTGTTACGTCAATAATAAATAGGGTGAAGAAGCCTACGACACCTTTTATCTCAAGGTAAAGATCAAAGCTCGCTGCTAGTTCTTAAATATCTTAAAATTTTATGTTGTGATCTTATAAAATATATTTATGTTTGTTAGAGCCCTTTTTCTTCAAACCTTGTCTCATAGCTCTGCAAATATGATTTAAAAAAGTATTTGAAAAGGAGCTAATATTACATTTTCACGACTGTTAAGGAAAAAAAGCCCTGTTAGGATCTTTCAAAACTTTATTTTAGAGTATACTATATTTTGAAATAACGAATCGTAGAATTAAAATTTCGTTAGAGCTGAACGTTTGCGCGGAAATTTATCTCTTACCAAGGTGTCCTCCTTAACATATATTTATAAACGCCATTGTAACTATATTTCAGTGTTAGTTGAAGTGGCGAGCTTCCAGCTACAGGACTTACGTGTTAATATGTACGAATTATTATTATTATTATTATTAGCACCGCGTCTTACTACCCGTTCTGGTTATACGCACTTACGCTAATGTGTAATGGTAGGGCGATTGTGAGATGAAATGGAGGACCTACAGTTTAACGTGGAATACGAACCACGGTGGAGGCTTGGCATTCCCCACATTCACAAGATGTCTTGTCAGAGGTGAAGGAAGGGTTTGGTAATCAGATAAATCTATGCCGGGATCGAGGATTGAACCCCGGCCGCCAGCACAGAAGTCTGACACCTTACCCCTAGACCGCCAAGTCACCTAATATGTACGAAATAAGAGTGTTTTCTCCATTAATTATTTCCATCTGACATATCCACACGTCTAGCTCCACGGATTTTCTCGGTGCAAATGGCTTCCCTATCCACTCGGTGCTGAAGTTCTGTTCCTTCATGATGGTCTTCTGAAAACGTCTCCGATGCTCGACGAACGTGTATATTGTTCCAGTAACTTCGCCCGCGAGGGGTACGGAAGTCCAGTTACGTCATCACTCCGTACTTTGAGAAGGCACTCGTGGCGGGATTCTTTCGTCGTCAGCTGCTTGTGGAGAGTTTTAATAAAAGCAAGATTTAATTTTCGGCTGTTTGTTATTATTTGTTAGTTTCAAAATTTTGCTTGGACCTGTAAGTACTAAAGAATAACAATATAAAAGGAGGGGGATGCATTGATTAATAATCAATATAGTGTGAATGGTCCGTCTGTAAATGTATAACAACTTGATTGATATAGGCTACTATGGCAATTAGCCATTAATTTTGCATATTCAATTATTGTAGAGGTTGTTATAAAGGTCGTCCATATTTGACCATGGTATATTTCTTGTAGAATGAATTTACAAACCATATAGGGAATATTTATGGAGAGTTTATTATTGTAAGGAATATTTAAGAAGGCAGCCATGTTGGACTAGGATATATATCGCTCGTAAGAAATATATTTCCGTATCTTGTGGAACCGCTCTGCTTGCTGGGATCCTTGGCGGTATTAATTACTTAACTTGATTCTTTTCTGAACTGACTTTCTAAGTAAAATAGATATTTCTGATCTTTTAATCATTTGGGCTCTCCATTTTGGATTGCATATTCTATTGCAAATTTTATCTTTGATAAATGAGAGGTCAGCCATGTGGGTGTGATCTTTCTATTTTATGTGAGTCCTTCCACAATGTGTTGACATATACATATGTATTTAATATAACGGATAACTGCCAATAATAGTGTGGTTTTGTTTTAAGTAGAGCTTTACTTTGAACAGCCATGTTGGCTCGAGGTATAGTTTTACTGTGAAAACACTTAGGTTGAGCGTCTCAAGAGATGGGGGCAGTCCCTCGTGTTTTTTCCTTTATAATTATGACAGTCTACTCTGAATAGTTTTGTTTTATAATATGAATAAGGATACCATGTATATAAACCTCATTCTTGCTTAATGATTGCCATGAGTTGTTTCAAGATGAAGTATTAATGTTTTCATTATTATTGAATATAGTCCCGAGGCCATTTCAGTTATTTTATCGATGATTACGTCACTATTCAGTTCACTTTTTAAAAATATAATTCTAGTTTTAATGAGTGAAAATATTTCTAGATTTGTAAAACAATAGCTGTTAGTATATTTTTGTGAAAATAATTATGTTTCTAAAATCATCCCCCATCAGTTACTTGATCGATTGCAAAGCTAGTAACGGTCGGTATTCGCAAAAACAATGTTTTTACTTTTGTCTAAATTGTTTGTAAACATTACCAAGAAACAACAAACGGAACTGACTTACATTTAATGTCATCGTATATCTCCACATTATTATGTTACTATACCTTTAACTAGTAAAAAGGAATGCCAGGCCTCCACCGTGGTTCGGATTCCACGTTAAACTGTAGGTCCTCCATTTCATCTCACAATCACCCTACCATTACACATTAGCGTAAGTGCGTATAACCCGAACGGGTAGTAAGACGCCGTGCTAATAATAATAATAATAATAATAA
>CABFVX010001345.1:0-13689 GCA_902151425.1 Timema shepardi | reverse complement strand
ATATATATATATATATATATATATATATATATATATATATATATATATATATACCTGTATATTAGCATTGCTTCTTACTATCCGTTCGGGTTTCGCAAATATAAAACCAAAACAGTGTACGAATGGATGTGGCTAAAGATTTTAGATATGAATTATCCCTGCTGAAGCCTACCATTTAATAATATTTTTTTTTAGAGAAACCCATGTTGACCATCTCAATAATTTTTATTTTTTAATGTATTCATTTTTTACATATTTCTTAGCTAGGACCCCGTAAAATTATACTTATTTTTGAACTTCATATTGATAAGTTTGTATAATGATTTACCAAGAATTTATCAATATTCTTTTTTAATTTTATCTTATCACTTAGCATTGTATTACAATATAAATTTGAAATTACATTTATGATTCTGTAAAAATATACTAATTTAAAATTAAGCAAGTGTTTATAATTAATACACATTTTTATCCTTCAAAATGTATGTAGAGTATGTTTCAGGCTTGAAGAGGGGAGTGGGGTGGGGGTCACGTACTGAGTATTATCCAAAGGGGAGACTAAGCCAAAAAAAATTTGAGAACCACTGTAATGTAGATATTTGTTTTTATTCACTTTTTATTTTATTTCTAGAAACGAATCTTACAACCCATTCGGGCTATACGAATATGTACTAGGTCTGGGTGGGATTCCGAGTCTCAGGGGGAAAAAAATCATGAAAATGGGTGTTCTCAAAATTCGGGAGGGAAATTAATTTTTCCCGAATTTTCCGAGAAAAATAACAATTTTCATCTGAATTACAAAGTAGAGATTAAAAATTAAATATAGGAATCTCAATACACAAAACCTTCCCTTTTAGTCTTGTCTCAATAATTTTTATCTTAAGTAACTTAGACCACTGCGTATTACCCAAAATGTCATTCCCGTACAGGTGTAGTATGTACTGATTATGATAGTGTGCCATGCATTATCAAACTTGAACATAAAGGCATTTTACGCGCGTTATAGCGTGGAGCGAGAGTGTAAAACCATTTACGAAAAAACCCGCCTTGGTGGCGTAGTTGGCCAACGCGCTTGTCGTGTTGAAGCTCGACTGCTGAGAAAGGGGAGATCGAGGTTCGAATCTCAGTCGGCTGAACTGGGGGTAGTTTTTCCTAAATATTTTTCCACTCTCCCTCCACGCAAATGCTGGTTCACTTCCTCTAATTCAACCTCCCCAAGTCCTAATTCATTAGAGTAATTAGTACTTAAAGCGTATAACCCGAACGGGTAGTAAGACGTGGTGCTAAATATTATTATTATTCATTTATGAAAAACACCCTGAGAACACAAGACAGAGAATCAAAGCCCTATCCGCCATTATCAGCAGTCCAGTATATTGCTAATAGCACCTTTATATCACTCAATAACTGAAGCTGATGTGTACATTTATTAAACCGAATACTATTAAATTGGAAACTACCACCGATGAATATCAAAGCAAGCCAAATTTTTAATTTGGAAGGCTTCCATTGCACTAAAAGTAAAATTAACTCGATAGAATTGGCTCATTGTGAGTACTAAATCAATTTATTCAGTGTACGTTAATGACAAAAAGCCTTTTTCTTTCGTTCTAGAATTATATGATTAGAATTGTTTGTACCACAGGACCAAAATATATTCTTCTTTCCATAAAGAGATAATAATATGTTTTATGTATCATTTAATTATTATTATTATTATTAGCACCGCATCTTACTACCCGTTCGGGTTATACGCACTTATGCTAATGTGTAATGGTAGGGTGATTTTGAGATGAAATGAAGGACCTACAGTTTAACGTGGAATTCGAACCACGGTGGAGGCCTGGCATTCCCCACATTCACAAGATGTCTTGTCAGAGGTGAAGGACGGGTTTGGTAGTCAGATAAATCTATGCCAGGACCGAGTTTTGAACCCCGGCCGCCAGCGTAGAAGTCTGACACCTTACCCCTAGACCGCCAGGTTAATGTTTTTTTAAGCAATCTATCAGTTTTGAATATTAAATAAATGTTAACATAATAGTCCTTGAAAATCTCCAATAATAATTACTGAAACTCTAAAACCTAAAAAGTCAGTTCTGCATACCCATGAACGAGTGGTTAGTGAAGTTCACAGTTGTTCTAGACATACATCCAACGTCAACTAAAATAAAATATGTTTTTTTTCTCATTATTATCAGGTGTTCTGTCTTACGACGGGGCAATTCCGTTGGTCAGTGAACATAGATCGCTATTGCGCCCTGACCTCTGCCTCCTCCTTCAGCACGCAGAATTTTCTTTTTTCCTTTAAGTCATCTAATACTTGAATACTCATTCTTCCTTAGCTCCTATTTCCATCAACCTGTCCTTCTATGACGTCGTGCAGATGATAGTTCCTCCTAAGGATGTGTCCGATCCAGTTTGCTTCGTACCGAAAGAATCTCATCCAAAATGGATCTCTTCTCATCCACTCTTCATTTGTCACCGTATCTGTCTGTCTACCTGATCTTCTCAAGTCTTTATTTTTGTGTAACCTATTAAAATTGTAAGATTTAAGGTTGTGTGCTTAGAATAGTTAAGTAGCTCTGGACTAAGTTATTTTGACAAACATGACTCACAGACCAAGTTGATATACTTTGTATAAAATTTATAATATTTACTGTATTATTATTACTATTATTACTATATCCAACACAAAAATATTAAAACACTTAATCTTAGATGTAGTGATGAGAAGGATTGTTTGAGATAAAATGTGACACCAAAATTATCGTGGCTGACTCACTTTAGGGGTCAAATTGTCTGAGGACATCACTCTCACAACGGGCCGGACTGTCAATGACAGGGATATTGCTGTTCGAATCCCAGTCAGGTGTACTTAGGGAATATTTTTTTCTAAATAGCTTTTCACTGTCCCTTCACGCAAACACGGGTACTATTATTTAAATTTAACCCTCCTTATCCTTAACACATTAGCATAGTTAGTGATTATGCGAATAACCCGAACAGGTAGTAAAACGCGGTGCAAAAAATTATTTAAAAAAATAGTATTCAAAGAATAATTTTACTTTATTTATAGGGTTATAACGCGCCTCGGTGGCGTAGTTGGCTAACGCGCTTGCCGTGTTGAAGCTCGACTGCTGAGGACGGGGAGATCGAGGTTCGAATCTCAGTCGGGTTAACTGGGGGTGGTTTTTCCTAAATGATTTCCCACTCTCCCTCCACGCAAATTCGGGTTCACTTCCTCTAATTCAACCTTCCCAATTCCTAATTCATTAGATTAATTAGTACTTAAAGCGTATAACCCGATCGGGTAGTAAGACGCGGTGCTAAATATTATTGTATATATTATAGTGATATAAATGGTTTAAGTTTATAACAGTTGTTTAAATAATACAGGTGACCTGGTGGTCTAGGGGGTAAAGTGTCAGACTTCTGTGCTTGCGGCCGGGGTTCAATCCTCGGTCCCGGCACAGATTTTATCTGATTACCAAACCCCTCCTTCACCTCTGACAAGACATCTTGTGAATGTGGGGAATGCCAGGCTTCCACCGTGGTTCGGATTCCGCGTTAAACTGTAGGTCCTTCATTTCATCTCAAAATCACCCTACCACTAAACATTAGCGTAAGTGCGTATAACTCGAACGGGTAGTAAAACGCGGTGCTAATAATAATAATAAATAATAATACGTCTGACCGCAATACACACAGATATAAAATATATTACAGTTTATAGTTTGTTATATAGATTTAACAATGTAATTTATTCTCTCCCCTCTTCACACCGATTGCTCCTCAACTCCGAAGTTTTCACGCAATCTTGCGTGGTCTCTCATAGAGCTACATAAATTATTAATATGCTTCTCGCTTGAGGGAAGAGCTGACAGAATTACCTCTCTCTCTCTCTCTCACTCTCGCACAAACTGATTTGCTAACACAAAAGTTTTGTTCCCGAAACAAAGCGTCTGACTGATATCCAATGTATAATAGAACCGTTTGAAAGGTACACTCTTGAAATATTTCGTACCAGCCCGTCAGTCACTTGAAAACAATTTGGTATAGTATTCTACTTATTTACCTACCAAGGTATTTTATTATTTTAAATATTCAACGTGTACTTTCTAAGCACTCAGAATATATGTCACAACACGACTAATAAACTAACTTAACCTAGAAAAGTACACTTAAATCGCATACGCCCATTTGATATCAACTTCTTATTTTATTTTTATGTAGGGGGAGGTCGGGCAGAAAATATTTGTATCGGGTGGGCTCGGGCAGATTCGGGCATGGACAGATTCGGGTGGTTATTTCATTTTGTAAGCAACTTTGTTACTGGCCTATAAAATTTCAAATTATAAGTTTAACAGTCTAATTTAATTATTTGTAAAAGATAGAAACAATTTTATCCCAGGTCTTTTAAATTTCAAATTACAAGTTAAAACAGTCACATTTGATTAAAAAAAAACACCTAAAATTATTAGTTTATGCTCAATTATTATTATTAGCACCCCGNCGTCTTACTACCCGTTCGGGTTATACGCACTTACGCTAATGTGTAATGGTAGGGTGATTGTGAGATGAAATGGAGGACCTACAGTTTAACGTGGAATCCGAACCACGGTGGAGGCCTGGCATTCCCCACATGTCTTGTCAGAGGTGAAGGAAGGGTTTGGTAATCAGATAAATCTGTGCCGGGACTGAGGATTAAACCCCGGACCCCAGGTCAGAAGTCTGACACCTTAGCCCTAGACCACCTGGTCACCTTTTATGATCAAGAATGTATAGTTAATACTAGAGCAGATTTCTCTTTGATTTGTGAAAGTTATGTTGATAACAAATATGGCTAGTAATAATTAAATAACTATAAAGGAAACTAATTCAAATTAAGTTTTCGCAAGCATAGGGCCTAAAAATCTCAATGTGTAAAGGTTGAATTTGTTATGTTGTTGGCATTGACCGAGAAAATTAAATCGTAGGAATCTTTGATTTCTCTATGTTGTAGACTTGTAGCTTGTTAGAAACGTTATCGTAATTTTGTTAAAAGCAAACATAATAATTTACAAATTAATAAAAAATAATACTTACCTTTGTTTAGTATTAGTTGAATTGAAATAATTAAACTATAAATATCAGTTAAACACTTTTTTTTAAAGTTTAATTAGAGGTTAGTGCTGACAAGGTATAATATAATTATCAAGTCCTTGGCCTGGAGGTCTAGCGGTAAGGTGTCAGACTTCTGTGCTGGCGGTCGGGGTTCAATCCTCGGTCCCGACACAGATTTATCTGATTACCAAACCCCTCCCTCACCTCTGACAAGACATCTTGTGAATGTGGGGAGTGCCAGGCCTCCCCCGTGGTTCGGATTCCACGTTAAAATGTAGGTCCTCCATTTCATTTCACAATCGCCATACCATTACACATTAGCGTAAGTGCGTATAACCCGAACGGGTAGTAAGACCCGGTGATAATAATAATAATAATTACCAAGTCCTTGAGATGCCCGATCGAAATACGGGTATAAAAAATACTCGCCCTCATTCCGGAATTTTCAAATGCCCGATTTATTGCCCAAAATTTCGGATGCTTGACCACCCCTACAATTTTTTGGTATTAATTTCACCTCATTAATTTTATTTTAGCACCACGTCTTTCTCAATGTTTGTGTTACAAACATGTGTACTAATTACACTACTGTGTCAGGGACTAGGAAGCTTTAATAATTTAGATTAAGTTTATCCGCATTTGCGTGGAGAGAGTGGAAAACTATCTAGGAAAAGCCATCTTCAGTATACACGACCGGGATTCTAACCCCGATCTCCCCGTCATCAGCAGTCTAGCTTATTGTAAGAGTGAGGCCTTAGATTATGTGTCCACCGAAGCAGGTCATCTCCTAATTGATAATAATATATGTACGTAATTGATTTGTAAAATAAATATCATACATATTTTCTAATCAAAACTATAAAGTAATTCCCTTTTGTACTAAATATTTCTTAGTAATTTACTTTTAAATGCTCTAAATTTATTCTCACCATATAAGTTAAGAGACCATGTTTCACAAATATAAAAATTAATTGTTGAAACAATAGTTTTGAATATTCTGAGGGTTAAACTTTCTGACAACAGACGAGTAACTATAAACCTACCAACCGAGTATTATCAATTATTTCCTAAATTCCCTCCCTAATTTCGCTATTTCCAGTTAATTAAAGTATGTATTCATTATTACTTTAGAGTTAGCAAATCGCACTAAACTATTATTACAAGATCAATGTTTCTTAACTAAAACCATTCTAAGACCAGACAGATAAATGATGAAATATATTTAAAAAGATAATGATAACTTTTTTCATTTATTACAAATATATTTAAATCACTGAAATTCAATAAAACATTGAAGAAAACATGCATCTATAAGAAAGTGTTTTTCAAGTCGTAGAAGTTTTTATATTGGACTCAAAACTTCCATGCATAATAAAATTATGTCTTACTAGGCCAGGGCCATGCCTAGGAGATAAATTTGGGGCAATTTGGGTAGGCAAGGATTATTTTGAACATGAAGTTTGTAATTTAAAGTTTTATAAACATAGGCCTAATTCTGTTTTTAAATATGATGAATTTAATAAACCTACCATTAATTGTTAACCTAGGCTATTGGAGAAGAATACAAACTTAATTAGCAATAATACTTTTTGAATAAAGGGGTGTGAGGGGGTTATGACGTTCTAATCCCCGCTTTAAGTAGGGAGGGCCCTACTAGTAATAATAATGATAGTTTGATTGAATAATTTTTCCTTTACAAATTAAAAGCTAATATAACAAAAAAAAATACTGTGTTATTTCATATTTGATCTATTTTACTAAGGGAAGATAAATTACAATGAGATGGGGGAGGGGGGCGAAGGTTCAGGGGACAGTGCCCATATAAAACCATTCTATTGGCAATCAAGGTCTTTTTACACACTAAATGGAACAGCAATCAACATTTCGATTAAAGGCAATAATTTGAAATATAATATGCTTCTATTAACTTCAATTCCAAGGTCTATAGGTAGTTAAATCTAAATATATTTATTTCATATTTTGCGACACCAACGCAATCATTAGGCTACTATTGGTACCCATATTAGCTTACGTATTTAACAGCATAGAAAGTTTTAGCTCGATAATAGTATTAGTATATTTTAATAACACAAATTCTATAGTGTATATATATTTACTATTATTATTATTATTATTATTATTATTAGCACCGCGTCTTACTACCCGTTCGGGTTGTACGCACTTACGCTAATGTGTAATTTGTAATGGTAGGGTGATTGTGAGATGAAACGAAGGGCCTACAGTTTAACGTGGAATCCGAACCACGGTGGAGGCCTGGCATTCCCCACATTCACAAGATGTCTTGTCAGAGGTTAAGGAAGTGTTTGGTAATCAGATAAATCTGTTCCAAGACCGAGGATTGAACCCCGGCCTCTAGCACAGAAGTCTGACACCTTACCCCTAGACCGCCAGGTCACCTATATTTAGTAAAAGTCAAATATTGTGATTCTGTAAAATCTACCTAGGGAGGTAAATGTTACTTTACTTTTTACGTTGCCCCATTTAAAAAAAAAATTAGAAACCTCACTTCATTGAAAAGTCTATATTGTCTTGTTTTTCTGTTTTTTGTTGTTTATATGATTTGTTAAGTTTTAAAATCAGTTGTGATAGACTATTATTAGGGGCTCTCTACCTGAAGTAGCAGATACTTTATTTTTAATAAAACCACTTTAATGATGTGTATCAAATTTAACTCATTAATAATTGAATAGAATTAAATAGTTTCTGCAACATAACCCAACTATTTAAACATAATATCGTATTGCATTAAATGTATTTCTTCTATATAAATAATTATTAATCATTATATTATAATAATTAGTATTATGATTACCTTAACGACCATTCATATCACAAAAACTAAACACTTAAACTATTTATAGAATTCGTTAGTGGTTAGTCATTGTATGTAAGTTGAAATGAAAAGTAAAGTTAAATAAAATAAAAAGTTTGTGTATGAAGAAAGAGTAAAAAGGACGCACGAGAAAGTGTTGGATGAATGAATACACAAGAGTTTCTGGTAGTCAAACGGAAATACCACGTGGTCGCAAGGCATTTAAAGGGTATGAAAACGGGTTGACATTCTCTGTGGTTCGCTCGAAAACGAACGGAATGAAGGATCTCGCTGTTTTGTCACTCGTCCCTAACCACAGAGAGACTTACCCCCACTCTTCTCACCCCTATTCCTCCTGCTAGAGATATTTTGATTTAATAGGCTAGACCGTAACCTTAAACGAATCTCTTTTATTATTCACACAATCTGTTTTAGAGGTTCTATTAAATTTAAATGGATAATTAACATGTATTTGTGACCGTCAAATTGGGCTTAAAATGTTCAAAGTCCTTTCACACCATTAAGGATATAATAATAATAATAATAATATTTAGCACCGCGTCTTACTACCCATTCGGGTTATACGCTTTAAGTACTATTTACTCTAATGGATTAGGAATTTATTAGAGGAAGTGAACCCGCATTTGCGTGGAGGGAGAGTGGAAAACCATTTAGGAAAAACCACCCCCAGTTCAACCGACCGAGATTTGAACCTCATTCTCCCCATCCTCAGCAGTCACGCTCAACACGACAAGCGCGTTAGCCAACTACGCCACCGAGGTGGGTTATAGGATATAAAAACCGGGAGGAGATTGGGGATTTTCTTCCAAAAAACCAATCGTTTTTTCTTCTCTAATGATTTTAATACTTTACTAAATTATTCAATCTTTTTTTTAGTACCACGTCTTACTACCCGTTCAGGTTGTATGCATGTATATTAAATACGCTGATGGTTTAGGAATGAGAAAGGTTAAATTCAGAGCGGGTGTAACCACATTTTCTTGGAGCGAGAGTGTAAAGCCATTTAGGAAAAAAAACACTCAGTTCACCCTATTGGGATTCGAAACCAGATATTTCCCATCATGGGCAGTCCAGTGTATAAGAGAGTAACGCATCAAACCCTGCGGCCATCGAAGAGGGTAACGAACCATTCAATTAATACTATTTTAATAATATTATTTTAATTTATAATATATATAATTTAAGCCTTACCCGTCACCCCACTTATACTTCTATAAATATATTATATATTTATTTGAAACTTTAATGATGCTACTTCATTGATACATTATGTATAAGAAAATATTCTTCTGAAATATGTTTCCAAATATGGTGAATATATTACCAATTTATAATATATACGATCCTTCACTGTTTGTACACACAATAAATTACAGCATATAACCCGCCTCGGTAGCGTAGTTGGCTAATGCGCTTGTCGGAATGAGCTCGACTGCTGAGGACGGGGAGATCGAGGTTCGAATCTCGGTCGGGTGAACTGAGGGTGGTTATTCCTAAATGGTTTTCCACTCTCCCTCCAAGCAAATGCGGGTTCACTTCCTATAATTCAACCTTCCCAATTCCCAATTCATTAGAGTAATTAGTACTTAAAGCGTATAACCTGAACGGGTAGTAAGACGCGGTGCTAAATATTATTATTATTATTATAATTTAAGTCACTTCCACGGGTGTGACAGTTGACACCTTAGACTTAGAGCATTAGTCCATTGAAACGGGTATTTATTTTATTTCATATATTATTTTACCTACTACCATGTTTAGCTTGTGAACCTGGAGACTTGGTCGGGGCCCTGGAAGTCTAGGTAGTACCATGGTACCATAAGTCCCCTCCCCACCTCCTTTACACCACCATCCCTTTGTTGTGGGCCTGGGTGGACTTCATAACGAAACGATTATATATATATATTAGTTGATTTAAACTGTTTAAGCTAAAGTGAGATAAGATTATATTAAAGAACATACAAACAAAATCAATTGAATCAAACTTTACCCAATAAAAAAAAAGAACAAGAATAAATCCTCTTCGGTGGCCACGTGGTCTAACGCTACTCTCGCAGTAGGTCAGACTGCTGATGATGGGAAGATTGAGGTTCCGAATCATGGTCAGCTGTATTAAAGGTGGTTTTTCCAAAATTGTTTTCCACGCAAATGTGGATATAATTCTTATAAATATAACTTTCATAATCACTAAAACCACCAAGTGCATATTCTGAATGGGTAGTAAGACGTGGTGTGAAAAATGATTAAAATAAGCATATGATGTAATTACTTCAATGTTTTAGTTTCCATGTAAACTTAATATTTAGGGAAGAAATTTAGGAATGAAATTCAAACCCTAAATTAATATTTTGAAATTTCATAATGTTTTTAATTACACATTAAGCTTTTCTACATAAAAAGGATTTGTCTTATGTTTACCACTAAATTTACATCCATATGTAGTCCTACTTCTTAGCTCAGTTGGTAGAGTGTTTGACCATTATTCTAAAGTCGCCTGGGGCTCGAATCCCAGAATGGCCAAAATATTATAGTTACTGAAATAAAATTAGGGCTTCCTTTATTATAATGGTGAATTGATGGCTGGATGTTGTGTTTGTACTCATTTTTAAGTGGTGTGCTTATATAATCAATATTTTCATAAAGGACACGTTCATTGCCTAATAATAATAATAATAATAAATATAACATTCTACGCATAAATAAATTAATACTCACTATCTGTGCTAATTTGTTCTTATGATAAAAAAAATATCTCAACATCTGAAACTTTCTCCTGCAAAAATCCTTCTCTGTGAAAGTTGTCTAATTTTGTAGTAATTTCGCCATCAAGTCATTCGAGCAAGTTATATAACGTCATTACGTAGTTCCTCTTAACTTCGTGTGGGTAAAGAGAGCAGCGTTTGTGCCGTATGTAGCAGCCAATGACTCTTGATACATCAACCCCCCCCCCCCCTCTTGTCTCCACCCCTACGACCAACTTGCGACACCATGTTGTATCCTGCCGCTGCCACCAGTTTAATTACTCTCGTGCCTCCCTAGAGGGCAACACAGTCGCTGCGTGTGTACAAATCCGACCAAATGGCCTACCGTTGTTCAAACAACGACCGTCTCCACCAATCAAAGAGATGAGTACCTCTAGAATAGGTTTTTGAGGGACTAGGGGAGGGGGGGGGGAGGATAAGTAGAGGAGGCCTTATAATTATTTCACTAGACGTAAAGTACTTTTTTTCCAAGATTCAAATTAAAATTGCACTTTTATATGTAGTGGTATATTAAAATAATAATATTTAGCACCGCATCTTACTAACCGTTCGGGTTATACGCTTTAAGTACCAATTACTCTAATGGATTAGGAATTGGGAAGGTTGAATTAGAGGGAGTGAACCCGCATTTGCGTGGAGGGAGAGTGGTAAACCATTTAGGAAAACCCCCGTTCACCCGACCGAGATTCGAACCGCGATTTCCCCGTCCTCAGCAGTAGAGCTCAACACGACAAGCGCGTTAGCCAACTACGCCACTGAGGCGGGTGGTATATTAAAAGAAAAAAGAAAAATTGTAATATGTTATACTATAATTACAATATCACATGAGGTCCATAAGTAGTGATGGGAATTATCGAATGATCATTCGATATTTTTCACTCGATACTCATCAAGACCAGTTTGTATTTTTATATTTTAATAAATGTACAGTACAGTACAGTACTATCTATTCGTCCGTAGCAGCTGAACGGATCGTGTGACATGCATCGAAATCTCTAGAGCTAACAAAGCCGGCTGTTCAAAACAATCAAAACATATCATTATCATTCATTAACTCTTGCTTGTGCCTTGCAATGAGGAAGAAATATATATATATATATTTTTCTATGTATAATAGCTAAGTTAATAATATTTTCTGAGGTGACCTGGCGGTCCAGGGGTAAGGTGTCAGACTTCTGTGCTGGCGGCCGGGGTTCAATCCTCGGTCCCGGCACAGATTTATCTGATTACCAAACCCTTCCTTCACCTCTGACAAGACATCTTGTGAATGTGGGGAATGCCAGGCCTCCACCGTGGTTCGGATTCCACGTTAAACTGTAGGTCCTTCATTTCATCTCACAATCATCCTACCATTACACATTAGCGTAAGTGCGTATAACCCGAACGGGTAGTAAGACGCGGTGCTGATAATAATAATAATAATAATAATAATATTTTCTGATGCAGTGATAAAACGTCAAATCATGCATTGTATGCTATGACCCTTATTTTAACAACTATCATACAGAAGTATCGGTGTGTTATTGCTATGGGCTACATGGCTAAAATCCATAAATAAAATTGTAAAAATTACGTTTATTTTTAATTAGCCAGAGCGAATAACTTATAAAAAGTAGATCATTGAAATGATTTTTATCATTCAATTTGTGGAAAAGTTTCAGCTATGTATTAAAATGTACATAATATGGTAAAAGCAAGATATTTAATAAATAAATCTTACTTTGTCTGCTTTCTAATAATAACCTTAGAAGCAACGATTATTTTCTGTCGGAATAAGAAGTATTATTATTATTATTATTATTAGACCTATTATTAGCACCGCGTCTTACTACCCGTTCGGATTATACGCACTTACGCTAATGTGTAATGGTAGGGTGATTGTGAGATTAAATGTCGAACCACGGTGGAGGCCTGGCATTCCCCACATTCACAAGACGTCTTGTCAGAGGTGAAGGAAGGGTTTGGTAATCAGATAAATATTTGCCGGGACCGAGGATTGAACCCCGGCTGCCAGCATATAAGTCTGACATCTTACCCCTAGACCGCCAAATAAGAAGTAAAACATTATAAAATGCACAGACGTTTATCGATTAGCAAGGAAAATCAAGATAGCTGTTCCCAATATTGGACCTTAAGGAAACTAATATTTTATTTAAATATGATAAGTTAAACATTCAAAGCAGTAAGTTTAAATATTGATCAGCACCAATGTAAATGAAATAGAATAATTCTCATTCAAATATTTTTTTAAACTGTCGAAAAGGTCGATAGTTTTCATTCGATGGTGTTCATCACTATAACTATAATTATATTGTTGTGACTCACTTTTGAAGAGAATGAGTATTTTAATTCAACTATATTTATAGGGATTTAAAATCGACTAGGTTAGTAGTTAATGTATATATTATGTTTGACTAAATTATTATTTAGTAGCCTTTTATCGAATATTTAATACGATCAATAAAAATTAAATATTTAACTGAATTGGGCTTTTTTTAAATTATCTTTTGCCTCGTTTAACTAATTTCCAAAAGCAAGTTACAGTAATATTAATTGCACCCGTCTTATATTATTTTAATTTCCGTGTGAATAACCTGATATGTCAGCTAGAAAAGTTACTAGATCTACATACACGTAATAATACATCATGTCATGTGATCTGCATATGTATTTTGAGATAGAATATCAATACCTAATAAATAACAATTATTATTATCATCATCATCAACATCATCATGAACATCCTCCAGCCAATGGCTGGGTCTGTTTGGAACACAAGCCTCTCCACTGCCTCCTTTCCTCCCACCACCTCTCTCCCTCCCCCTTGACCCAGTCTTCTCCTCTCTCTCTCCACCTTGACCCAGTCTTCTCCTCTCTCCCTCCACCTTGACCCAGTATCTCCTCTCTCCCTCCACCCTGGCTGGGTCTGTTTGGAACACAAGCCTCTCCACCACCTCCTTTCCTCCCAAC
>CABFVX010001344.1:140714-171590 GCA_902151425.1 Timema shepardi | reverse complement strand
AATTCTGAGCATATATTTGCAATCAGGGTAACCTGAAATGTGAACATCTGAAAGAAAAAGTGCCATATCTAACATTCGCGAATTATCGCGAACTCCACAAACGCAGGGCTCTGTATATTTATATTATATATATTTCTATATAAATAAGAAGAGTGTTTGAATTCTTATAAATTTAATTTTTATTGGCACTTTAATATTTTTCTCTTTAATAATTATTGACTGCTTGTTATTGCTTCTTTTAAGAATTATTTTCTACATCTCTTCCCAAGGCCAAATTTTACATTTTTCTCAAAAACTATGGGTCTTGCGTTAAAAAAAAGCTTATATAAATGTCAAGTACTTTATCTTTTTTTATACGCTATCAGAAATGTACGAGATAGGGCTATCACTTTGAATTAAAGAAGCAACTTTTATTTAGTATTATGTCGACTTTTTAACGTGGATTTGGCATACTTAATTTCAAAATTTGGTTCATCATCAAAAGCACTTTTAAAATTTTGTTTAATATCAGGCTATATATATATATATATATACATTGCTCTCGGTATCAATTTATATATAAATACATTGCTCTTGGTATCAATTTTTTTGAAACATGCTGTTTTGAAGTTACAAAATAGTGATCATGTTAATAAGTCTCAATTTTTTCAAGGGTATTTTAATACAGGAAATAAACGAATAAAAATGAAATATCATTAAATATATAACAAACACATTAACTTTTATTTTAATTTTACAATAAAATAAAAGATACATGGAATAATAAAAATTTACACTACCTTATTTTTATGAATGACATTTACCAATTATCGATAAATATTAGTTAATATAGTGAAAAATATTTTATTAATGATTTTCAAATCGTAAAAAAAGTGGTAACTACTTACCCGAGCATGTACTTTTGTTATTTTCCTCCGCAGTAGTGGTCTGCTAGACGGTCGATTACATTTTCTTAAGTATTTTGGTAAATAAAAGGTTAAACAATTATTTTAAAATAGCATTTTAAAGTTTAACTATACACCTTTTAGAAAATTTAATTAGTTTTTTAAATGTACTCTAAGTGTTTTGAGATTAAATTCAAGCCATCTTTTTTTTTTGTAATGAAGGTTAGATATTTTTTATAAAATTTCAAACTCTCATTAGATGTACTGTACAATCATGGCAGAAAAAAATGATACCTGAGACACAATAATACAAACTTTATCATATAGTGTGTTATAGCTACGATGAGAATTTTTTAAAATAGGTTATTTGTAAGCAACCCTAAAATTATTTGTAATTTGTAAAATTATAAACGTAATATTATTTATTATGAAAAACTATTCACAGAATCCCATTATGAATTTAATATTAAGGATTAATTTACAAAACATTCACATTTTCTATAATTTATTATGAATAAGCTACCATTAGATTAATATATTTTAAACAAATAAAAGATACACTATTATTGATATGTAAAATAGTCTCCAGATACCAATTTCGGACCTCATCACTAAAACAACCTATTTATTTTTTATTTACTCTCTATAAATTTGAGTTCATGGTTTGTCTTATCCATGTAATAAATTCTACCCCAAATATCAATATACAGTATTATTTGTTATGTCAAACCCTCCCAAGATACCCATTTGGCCAAATCGTTATACCCATTTGAAAAAGATTTCAAGTGTTTGATAATTCAGTCATTAGTTAACAACCCATCAACGAATTTTTGCTCATAAACCACTTATGTTATTTGTAATGTCAAACAATCCTAAATATTCATTATAAACAAAATTGTTATTGCCATTTTAAAAAAAAAAATTGTAAGTTGACTCATCTGTAAACCATCCTTAATTGTAAGGCTAGGGTTTTTCTTAGGTAGAATATACCTATAATATCTAAATATTAAATCTGAACGAAATCCTTCAAACTGATTTTGATACGTGGCCAGGGACATACGTAGACGGTCAGATATGGGGCCACAGAGAATTGTAATATCCACTTTTTTGGATTCAGGTTCACATAAAACGTAAAAATATGTCATAATCTCAAGATCGTATTTTTTGCGATCACAGTACTTTCTCTTGATTTGAGAAAGTTAAAACCAAGTGAAGAGAAATTTTATTAGCTTTCAAAAATGATTCTTGAAATATTTGGATATTTACAAAAATTTGAAATAGTATAGATTTTCGTTAACATTTCTTAAAAATAGGCCTTTTAAATATCGAATTTATATAATTTAGATGTATTAAAACATGTTCTTACTGCGTAATTGCTTACTTTAAGCATTAGAATTTCAATTGTCATGATTTGTTTTAAAATAACATTATATATATATAATTATATATATACATATACATACACATATATATTAGTATTTGTAAAATACACAACAATTTCAAGCTATTTGTATTATTGTTCAAATGTGTGCAGAAAAGGCTATAACAGGAATATATGCATAATTAAATTTAATTTGATAAAAAAATTAAAAATTAAAGAAAATTTAAGAAGTAATTAGTAATTTAATATATCTAAGCAATAATAATATTAATACATTTTAAATTACAATGAAATTTGTTGTGTTTTTATTTGTTAGTAATTGTTTGTATCACATCTCAATGGACCTTTAGATAAATCTAATAAAGAGCCCAAAAAGGTGTGGCTCATATTATTTATTAAAATCAGTTTATGAAACTTATTTGATAGTAACTATTTTACGCCAATATATATATATATATATATATATATATTTATTTATTTATTTATTCGAGCCATGACCAGCTGAATTTTAGTTGTACAGGGTAAGTAAGAATCTATTGAAGGTAACTTTAAATAATTAGCATTATTTATATGCTGTTCTTTATATATAAAACCCTTCATTTTTGAGAAAATTTCAAAAAACGCACGTAAAATTTGGCCTTGTAAAGAGATTTAAGAAAAATTCCACTCTTAAGAAAAATATATCTCGGTCAATTTTTAATCTAAAGCAAATAACAAAAAGGAAAACTAAAAGTAAATTTATAAGATTTCAAATACTATTCTTGACATTTTTTTTATAAAACCCATATGTTAAGATAAATTTGCAAAAATGACCATTTCACTCCATTCTTCCCCAAATTTGATCCTTTTTGGAATCTCAATGTTTTGTAGGCTAGTAAGTTTCTGAATAGTAAACAATTTTTAGTAATTATGTTAAGGAATGTGCTTAGAGGAATATTTTGGTTTTTGTTGTACAGTATAAACTGGATAATTCGACATAAGTTAAGTCTAAACATTTTATAATTCGAACCAACCACGATTCCCCATGACATCCTTATGTAAGTCAAAGGTAAAAAAAACCATTTGAATCGAATTTTAAAAGGAAATGTTTGGATATTTTGAAACCTGTGGGTGGTTTCTTTTTTTTTAGTTTGTACTCATTTAAATCTAACTCAACAATTTTGATTAAATTACCGCATATGCCAAGAATGACTAATAGTTATTGACGCATAGTGAAGGCGTAGAACTCAACCCTGTTGGCGAGCGGGTTTTTTAGATAAGGGATGTGTTGGGTCAGCTTTCATCCTTCTGTGTAAAAACATAATCACCTGATACCCTAACTGATGATTTATGTGCACAATTTTCATTTGTTAATTTTACTAAGTTTTTTATTTGGTGTTTTAGTTTTTCTTCTTTCTTCGTGTAAGGAATATTGACAGTTTTATATTGCATATATAGTTGTGTGTATTTGTAGTTTACATATTTTGAGGTTAATTATTTATTGTGTGTTTATACCAGCTTCCTAGATGTCTAAGACCATAGTTTATAAATAGACTGGAATGCCAATGGTGGGGAGATGGGGCATGATTAAAGGTCGGGTGCACTGAGGGTAGTTTTTCACTTTCTCTCCACGACAATTCAGATAAATATTCTATATCTAAAATATACTCATTTATAACACATCCGTGTAATTAATACGTATTCACCAACCTCGGTGGCGTAGTTAGCTAACGTGCTAGTTTCATGTTGAGCTAAACTGCCAAGGACAGGGAGAGAAAGGTTCAAATCTCAGTCAGGTGAACTGGGGGTGGTTTTCCTAAATGGTATTCCAATCTCCCTCCAAGCAATTAAGGTTCACTTCCTCTAAATTCAACCTTCTCAATTCCTAACCCATTAGCGTAATTAATACTAAAGTGTATATCCTGAACGGGTAGTATGTTGCGGTGCTAAATAATAAATAATACATATTCATCAAACCCGCATGGGTTACAGGTTATATGGTGACAAAAAAAATTGAACAGATACACTCATACCAAGGTCTAAGATATAAGGGTCTGGCTACTATTTAGTTGAAGTGTTCAAACATTGAAGCCATAATCACAGGAACTAGGGGCGGGGGCATATAACCATTTACCTTCCCTGATATAATTCTGGAAGGGGGGGAGGCGGTAGGGGAGACCAGGCTCTACAAAAACTATTGCAATGACTTTATGATTCTCATGACTAGTAAATAGTAACATTGAACAGGGTTGATTGGACTCATCATTTATGAGCATGGCTTAATATTTCTTAACAAACACACACATTTGAGTCCAACGATTCACCGATAGGTGAATTTATATAAATTAATTTATATATTTATATATATATATGTATATATACCACCCGTTCTACTACTATGCAATTCGTTCGGCTTATACGCTTATGTACTAATTACACTAATGGTTTTAGGGATAGGAAGGCTATAATTTTAATAAGTGTACTCGCATTTACGTGGAAGTAAATCAGAAAGTCATGTTGATAAAAGTACCCTTAGTTCACATGACTAAGACTCGAACCTCGATCTCCCCGTCATATGCAGTATAGTCTACTGTGAGAGTAGCACATTAAACCATGTGGTCACCAAAGTGTGCGCTAACTAATTATTGTTTTGTAACTATGTAGGAAAAAGGAAAATAAAAGCCGCCTATGCTTTTTTATGATAAACAAATATATATATAACTTTATATATATATGTAGCTTTATATATATATAACTTTATATATATATAACTTTATATATATATGTAGCTTTATATATATAAAACTTTATAATATAAAGACCTATCATATACCCATTTTGAAACAAATCTCTTTAGCCATTTTCAAGGTATTAAAATCTTTAAAAATCAGTCATTAGTAAACTACCTTTAAACGATTTGTTCCCCAAACAAAAGTATATAATTTTATTTGTAATGTCAAACATTCGCCACATAGCCATTTTATACCAAATCGTTAGTACAATTTTCAAAAATATTTCAACTCTCCAAAATCACTTGACAGTAAACTACCCTTTATATTAGGGCTAGAGTCGAAATAAAAAACTATTTATGGGCCTATAAAATCTAAATATTATGTTTGAACAAAATCCATCAAATTATCTCAGATTTGTGCCAGAAACCGATAAAATGAAATGAGGATATCCATAATTTTAATATTCGCTTTTACGAGTTCCATGTCACATAAAACATAAAGAGTCATTATAATACCAGCATCAAAATTTGTCAAGATTATTATATATGAGAAAGTAAAAGGAGTAATAAAGATCAGGGTGAAATAAAAGATTAAAAATATATTCTTGGGCTGTGCTAAATTATTTTCACGTACCGATTATGTTTCTTGCTCGTTCTAGCTTAATATGGATAACACGTCATTTTGTCACGCTTGTCAATAAATGTTCTAACGCCTCTAATGAATCCAAGCTGTGCTATTATCGTCGCATACTAGTAGGCGCGCATTTGAAATATTGAATATAATTTGGAATCACTAAGTTTTAGTTTCATAGTTGTTGGCGATATGGTCACCAATTAAAAAAAATAGCTTACAACAAGTACCTTATTATTAATATACATATCAGCTATAATGACTGTTCGTTCATGATTGTGAAAGCATTTAAATATGCTTAGTAATGCTAAATATATATTATTTTTATTTACTCTACAATGTAAAATTATTATAATATATAATAACATGTATTAAAGTAAAAGGGCAGCTTATGACATCCGAGAGAATTTGTGTATAAATCCTATTGAGGGACATTTTGAATTTTTTATCTCTATATATTAATATCAGTAAAACATATAAGCAAATTCAAAAGTGAAGATATTGCCGTATGTATTTAATTATACAAACATACGGAAGAATAAGCGTGGGAAATTGTCTAAATATATAAATGAACTCTTATAACTCCACTAGGCCTATAAATCAAGATTGAAAAAGTTCACTCAATCCAAATACAAACTGTTGTTATAACAATTAAAATTCGCACATAAATTATTTATAATATTTACTTAAATGATTCCTAAAAGATAATACTAGATTTTAAATGAAAACAGCAAAATAATATTTATATATAAATGCTACTGTATGATTTATAATAGTGTTTGTTTAAAACAATCATAAACACATGCTTTAACGCGCCACATATTCATAACAACGATTTGAAGCGAATACGGAGATAGCTCACATTGCAGCAAACAGCGCAAATAATAAGCTTCAAAGTCTGATCAACATTTACTGGCGGTGTAGTGAGGAGTGTCGTAGGGGTGAGTCTTACAATACATGTCATACAGACAGATGGTTTTTCAAAATGAAAATTATTATAATCACTCAAATATGAATTTTTTGCTAAGCCTTTGAGATTAAAAACTCAAAATCAATTTTTTACACAATTCTATGCCACGGAAACATAAGGACATAAAAAATTGTTAAAACATTAACTAGAATAGTGCCTTTATTCACTACAGTTTGAAGTCATTTTTTTTTATCATCGCGTCTAACTACCCATTTACACACACATGCACATATATGGATTAATTGTGCTAATGTCTTAGGAATTAGGGAAGAGAATTTTGAAGACGTGTACCCGCATTTACGTGGAGGGAAAGTAGAAGATTATTCAGGATAAATCACTGAGATTTTAACCCTCAGCTCGCCACCATAGGTAGTCCAGTCTATTGCGAGAGTGATGCCTTAGACTATTTGACCACCCAAGTGGGCATCATAGTTTAAAACAGAGATTAGAATAAAGGCCAAAATACTGTAAACCTACTATAGTTGCATAGAAGAATAAAGTTTTTTAGTTTCACATATAGCTCGAAAGCTTATGCAATAAATTCCATGAAATAATTATGAAAATATACCTATATTAAAAATGTAACGGGCTAACAAACTCAGCCCTGTACTGCCCAAATTTGCCGCACATAATCATTGCTCAAGAATATATATTGGACCCTAATATATATATATTGGACCCTAATATATATATATATTGGACCCTAATATATATATATATATATATATATACAGGTCTATTAATATATAAATCTTCATGTGTTACATACCACGTCTCAGATACATCATGGAACAGAACAGCGCCATCAGAAGGGCTAGCCGCCCTCGCCGTTCTGCTAGCAATGCACTTGACTGGTCAGAGCAACAACAACAACTGACTGCAGTGGGTGGCCTGCACGTCGTTTGGAGCCTACATAGGCTTGGGCCTACATGACCTTTTCAATGTAAAGGGATGTCTTATACCCCCTTCTTTCCTTCCCATGATTCTTTGTGTTCAGACACTATAAAGCTCCACGGTTCGCTGGGGCAGACATAATTATTCATCCTCAGTCAAATAGTCGACACTCTCAGATGTCCTTTCTTCAAGTCGACTGTACACAACCAGTGGTCATGAAGATGCTGCCGAGGGACCAACCGGACCGACGAAAGTAACATGACGTCACTTTTATCAATCAAATCCGTGGGGAGTAGGTAGCTCTGTGGCCGGATTCTAGTGTTGGGGTTTTTATAACTTGTCGAGAAGATTAACTACACCCATCTTTATTTTTATATGTTATTTAGATTAGCCTTTTCATGAATTTGTTTACATGTCGTGGAGTCATTTAGTATTTCACATGTTTACTGCTTGCCAGCAGTTTAAATATGGATGATTCCAACACCTTAGCCCGCTGGACCATGTTATAGTCAGTGAGGCAGTTAGCCAGGAAAGGGGTGTTAAGGTTGTTCCAGGCTAGATAGTTAGTTATACCTAGCTAGGTTTGAGTATGCTCTTCTGAGCCAGTTTAGGTGATCAACTTGTGGGTCCTTTCTGCCCATCTGGCATGGCTCTCATTTCTCTCACTTGGAAGTGTTGTTGTCCTTGTGGAGTTTGGTGCCTCCCGATTTGTTTTTTACATACTCAGGTAATGCGTTTGATGTTTCTNTGCCCATCTGGCATGGCTCTCATTTCTCTCACTTGGAAGTGTTGTTGTCCTTGTGGAGTTTGGTGCCTCCCGATTTGTTTTTTACATACTCAGGTAATGCGTTTGATGTTTCTGGTTTAGACCAGGTGGTCGTGCGCCAGCTCATGACAAAAAAAAAAAGGTCTAGAACACTGAATTGGAAATTACCCTATACAATTAAATTGTTGTATATTTTTGTCCGGTCCGTCTATGACTGGAGCAGACAGCAAACAGTCTAGTACCTTGATAACCTAACCGTTAATGTTCTAGCCAGCCTCACTGGCACTAACAGTCCGGCTCTCTTTCATGGTATTGTTCATGCCTTGTTCAGAGTAGGGGCCTTTCGTTCCTGCGTTTGTGTAATATCTTGCTAGTCATTAGATGTTACTAGTTATTCGTTAGTATAATCATTACTATTATTGTTATTTATCTAGTGCTACCCTGGCAATACATATTAAGTGGCGGACTGGAGTTTCTCAAGTTAAGCCTGAGCCTTACCTGTTTTACAAATTAGTTGGCCTTTCACGGCAATCTTTCTCAGAGAGTATTTGTTATTCAGCAACATGTGTAACTAAGTACCTTGGTCAAGTCTATGGACCGTTTCAGTTTATATTGGGTCCTGTTCTGAAGATGCTCTTTGTACTTTATCTGCCTTTGTTACATTAAACTAATTTGTTAATATGCATTTATATCTTTGCTTTCAAGTGTCTCCTATTATGTCTAGTGACCATGTTTAAGCAATCGCCGCCTTTGGTGTTAACTAGAGCGACGGTTCAAAAAAAATTCTTATATGTTAAAATACACTTTACCACTATTATTATGTAATTTGAAAATTCACCTTATATTAATTAAAGATGTCTAAAAATAATGTATAAGTAATTTAAATATATTATTTGTTAAAAATATATATTATAAATAATAATATCACTTATTTATTTCAAGTTAGGCGCACGTTTTGTAAATAAGTTCAAACCATTGTATATGTACCGTACCTCAAACCTTCAATCTTTAAAAATATAGATTCATTATTAGTCATATTTAAATTAATTATTTATTAAATAAATCTATAGAACACCATAGTAGTGGTCGCAGGGTTTGACAGGTATTTTTCATATTAACTGCATTGCTTGTGATGGAGAGATCAGGATTAAAATCCCATCCGGTTATACTGCGCTTTTTTTAAAAACATAAATTTATTATCCACACTACATTTTATCTAAATTCTACCTTCCTGATGCCTGTTCTATTATTGTAAATATGAAGATAGCCTGATAGAATTAGGCCGTTCGCATTTGAAAAATATATATTTTAAAAGAAACTATTTTGAAAATTACTAAGAACGTTCCATATATGCAATGAATATGGTTTGGCCATATTATAAAATATAAAAAAACTGATATTTAGATTCAAAATGTTAAGAAAAAAAATGGTAATCGGTTTAGCTCAAAACATATTTAGTTATGTGAGGTTTCATTTGCTTAAATATATAATATTCACAACCAAGTCCTTAATTTTATCCATTAAAATCCAATACAATTGATGGTTTTTCAAATATTCTGTCTTAGACCACGCGATCTATCATTGTATCCTCCTATTGAATGTAGAATTCCTGCTTTCTGTCTTGTTAGATCAACAAATCAAACGCAATTACAGAAAAATGTAAATCTTAAAATCCAAACATAAATTATATTTTGTGTTGGTTATTTTGTATTCAAATTAGTAGGAAAAATGAGTTTATTTGACAGATAAAAGCGTAACCTAGGTAACGTTCCATATCTTTATTTGATTTGATATTAATTTTACATAGATAAATATTCAGAAAATAGATGTTTTCTTCCAATAAAAAGCAGATTAAACTCCACTGTAGCCAAGGAAAACAATATATTTAATAAAATATTATTTATTGTACAGTACATGTGTGGAAGGACAATGGAACTTCAAGAGCAATAAACTTTGCATAAGACTTAGGAATGCCTGAAGATGTTCCCCTAAAGAGTATAACTTTAAAACTTTTACCTCTATTGAGACCTTAATGCCTTGAGCCGCTTTGCAGCCAGTGTCAGTGCACATGAATTGCGGATAAATTCATCTGAGCTCGGTATAATACCCTCACACGAACTTTGAAGTAAAAATTAAATTCATTATTACTTTTTCAAAATGTAAAATGGAAGTTAGGTTATGTTAGGCTAAGTTAGGTTAGATTAAGTTAGGTTAGGGTTGGCTAGGTTAGATTAAGATGGGTTAAGCTAGGTTAGATAAGGTTAAGTTAGGGGCTCAGATTTGAATCGGATTACAGGTTGTTCTGCAATTCATGTGTACCGGCAGACAGGTATATTTTATTCAGCAATTTGAGGGCACCCATCGGTGCAGGGTACTTCAAATACCTGAAATCTGATTCCTTGAATTCTTATAACAGAAAGGTTAGGAGTTTGAAATTGATTGTATATATGTTATAATATATACTTTTGTATGCCTGACACCATTCGATCTCTTGCCCGATATTTAATTTAGGCCTATATTGAGCATTAATTTACGTCCCTGAAGAAATCTTGGGGTGTGCATCTCCAATATATTATGTTTACCCTCACATTGTATTGTGAATATGATTTCTTAGATCACGTGATGAGATATGTGGATGAAAATGGAAACAAATAAAGTTAGTATCCTAGCAAATGTACTCCGGGAAGCTTGAGAATGTGACATAGACACTGTTTCTAATTTCTTCATATAATTCTAGCTTTACACCTAAGACTGCGTGAATACCCCCAACGGTATTTCCAAAACCAAGAAAAATTACCAGAATAAACTTGGAATAGGCCTTCCTCCTCAAAGAAACCTAAGCGTGTGCAGCCTTCTATGTATTTTCTTTTACTATTATTTATACATTGATAAACTTCTGATTTAGTGGACTCTGTTTTAGTGAACATACGGCTACAATGAACATAATTAATTGGTTCTAATCCCCATACATTTAAATATGTATTAAAACATTTTTTCTTGTGAGTCATCAACTTCGGTTTTAGTAGATCCAAAAACTAAAATGTCGAAGAAAAAATGTAATTCAACATTGTAACTTTAAGAAAACAACCCTTTATTTGTGTTTGAACTAAAGACTTAAAGAAACTGTTTATATACCAGAGTTATTGTTTTGGTAGCTCATGAAGCAACTGAAATTATGGAATGAGAAGTGGATGAAAGAATGAGAGCCCATTCCCACTGCGCACCACCCTACGGACTGCGTCAAGGAAATAGTCAGGTTTCTTCACTGTTTGCTGTACCTTTTGCCTATACGGCATTGATAAATGTGGCAGTGACCACTATTCACAAGTGCTTCTGGCACGCTGGTTAAGCTACTGGATATGTGACTTGTGATGTAGAGAATGAAATGTCACTCAAGGAAATGATAAAATATTTCAATGACAATTCTTTTGAAATTAAAGAACTTATCGACATAGTCAAAGATTATTTTTTACATACAATGTGACTTGTTACCCGTTTCTACATAAAGTTTATATAAAAACTACACTAATAGGTTAGGTATGAGGAGGGTTGTATAAAAAATGTGTATCCACAATTGCATTGGAAGAAGAGTCGAAAACAAATAAGGAAAAACTACCCTCTGTACACACAACAGGTATTTGAACCCTGAAAGGCCCGTCATCAACATTCTTGTCGATTGGGATAGTTACGTCTTAGTTCACTCGGCCACCGGAGCCGGTAAAACTATAAAGTTATAAATAATTAATTCTCACCAGATTAAGACACCGTTTAGGCTGTGAAAGGTGGTTCTATCACTGGCCTAAGTATTATTCAAGATGACTAAAGACCTGTCCACACTGAACTCTAAGATAAGATTTGTTCTGCTGTTTATAAAAACAGTGAACCATATACGAATATTTAAATATGTTTGTTTACACAGAAAACTAAACTAAGCTAAGCTAAGCTATGCTTTGCTACGCCGAGCTATTTTTTTCCCCCTGTTGCTGGCCGAGCAATTTTTCCATCTTCATTCTTAAGCCATCTTACGTTGCGCATGCGCATAACGCAACTTGGGCTCCGTGTAGAACAGACGCAATGCTGGATTGTTGAAAATAACCGAGGAAGTGTTGAAATTTTTTTCTAATTTGTTTCACATGTATTTAAGTAATATTCTATTTAGGTTTTATATTTAATAAGTGTTTTTATTATACAATGAACCCGTCAATTGAACAAGTCAACCTCCATATCCTGGAGGGAAAATAGGACACATAACCTAGCTTAGAAATAAATGTGAAACCAAATTGACAAAACCTTAGCACAGCATAGCTTAGCCAGCCTTAACACTAGCGTCAAGAAAGTTTCCGGCAATGAAAGAGGTGTTTGAGGGTGTCGGGAATTCTATTAATTTTACTGAATGTGCAGTACTATACAATGTGAAATCGAGTGTGGAATTAACCCAGACTCTTTAGAAGGATTAATAGTAAAGGTTAATTAAAAGGGTAAACAGCAAACAGCCGATCATTTAAATGTAAATTAATATATTTCAATATCCTTCATTTTGTTTGTGATATTTCTACCACTTTTACTTAAGTGTAAGGTGCGGCAGAAGGGAGCGCAAGTATTTTTACAGTTTTTATAGAATCGAAATTTGTTGGCCAAATTAAATCAAATGTTTCTCCAGTAACAACATAGAGTATAGTTTTCTGCACATGCTAATAGCAACAGATCTTGAATATCTGTGAAAGGTGTCTTGGAATTTTGCAAAAAAAATAAACAAAAAAAAAATAAAGAGAAAATGTTTTGAAAAAATTTGAATAAAATTGTGGCTATAGAAAACTTCTTTTTAGTCGGTCCAAAGATATGTCATAAACTATGAGAAGCCAGACAATGGGAACTAATAACCATTCATAACATCATCCAGGTTTAAAATCAAACCCTAGACCTCTGAAGAAAATTAAAAATTTATAAATTAAGCATTAGAAAATAGGGGAAAGGGTTCCCCTCAATAAACCATGTGAACTAATGGAATAAAAGAGGGTATGATAGAAAATTTAAATATGTATATACATGTAGAGGGACAGTCTTAAATAATCAAAAGATTCTGAACACTTTTAATTAAAAAAAGGAGTCAATGGAATGGGGTATGGACATTTCCAAAACTTAAAAAAGAAATACTTTTTGGTGTAGTAGAAAACTAAAACTTGGCAGGTTTATGAACTACCTCAGTTACTTAAAGAAGAATTAAAGTAGTTTTATTTTTATAACTAAGATTTGTAAAATAGTTGGGGGGGAGGGGTAGGGAGAGGCTAGAACTTAAAAAACTAATACATAAAACCGCACCAGATAATCATAAAATAATAAGAATTGGAAATTTGGAATTGGATCCAGGAAATAGGTGGCTAAAAATTACACAAGATTTTTAAAAACAACTTTTTGTTTTAATAAAATTTGAAATTTTACAGCTAATATCAGCGACCAATCTGTTTATTAAACAGCCTATTATTTGATTTATACTCTTTGTTAAATTCTGATGCTCATTTTCCCAGTATGTTTTTGTAACAATCTACATAATTTATCTTCACTTTGCGTTTTCTATGGATTGCGTTCGTCTGTGTACTCACTTTGGGGGCTTAATAATGTTTCATTTCAAAGATTATTTTTAAAATTAATGGGTTTGCCTGTTTGGTTTGTGATTGTCATGGTTATATTGATATTGTTCAATGAGAAATTATACAAAAAGTCAGTGGCGTATCAAGAACATTTGATGCTTGGGCTGGGTTTCAATTTTGGAGCCCCCTACAAGCTATAGAAACAAATTCTTATAGGAATCTTAGTAAGAGTTTAAATTAAAGTAAGGCTTCAAAACCAATCCTGTATAAATGAAAGCAATGTAGTGAACTTTAACCTAATAAAAGGCATTTAAAGCATATAATAATAATATTAGTAATAATAATGATGATGATGACAATGATATTAATCAATTTCATTTTATTATTGTACTGGCTAACAATCATGAGACCTATGACATGTCAGCACTGAAATGTACACGAGTACCTTACAAGCACATATATTAAAAAAAAAAATGATACATACTTATGAGTAATTACAAAGGATAGGACATAATTATTAATGATAGATGACAAATATAATGTATAACTTAAGAGTAGTAGAGGCGTAAGTATTTAAAAAGGATAACAGTGAGCAAAAAATAAATCAGAGTAAAGTAAATTTAAATATTTGAGGCAGAGCCAGAGCTCTGGGGATACAAGGGACTAAAGGGCTCACCTTGTAAGAGTTTTAGAGAGAAAATAATTTTGAATAACAAGAGACCCGAGAAGGGACATGTATACCTACATGATCAAGGGCAAATTTACAAGAAATTTTGCTATTGAAAATATTAAAAACAAAAAGGGCATCACAATAAAGTCCACGTGAGAAGAGAGTTTGGAGCCCTAAAAGGATTAGAATTCTGTCATGGTCATAATAAATCCGTTTAGTAAAGAATTTATCATAACACGCAGCGTCATTTTTTTTTTAACATTTTCCCATATGAGAGAGTCAGTTAAGGTAATGGAATTCTAAGCAACAGTAGCATATTCTAACTTAGATCTAAGAAGGGTATAGTACAGACATAAAAAAAACATTCAACTTTCCTAAATGATGAGGTAAAAAATTTAATAGGACATAGTAATTTCAATGATTGGGATAATATAAGGTCAACTTGATAGTGTAAGTAGAGTTTATCGTCCAGGAGAACACCAAGATCATTTATATAGGGGGAGCGAACTATGTCATCATTGACCAATTTATACGTACAAAATATGGGATTGGTCTTTCTAGTAAGATAATTAAATAGATTGGGTCTTTGATTTATTCATAGACATTCCATTTAAAAATATCATTTATCTCGTTTTGTAGATCCATACAATATGCTGTTGATTTGATATTTTATATAATTTTACATCATCCGCAAAGAGTAGATAATTAAATGAGTTTAAATATTTACCAAAATCATCAATAAACACATTAAAAAGAAGAGGACCTAAATTAGAACCTTGAGGTTTAGCACAAGGGACTAAAAATGTATTGGAGGTGTGTGTATATATTTTAATATTGAATTATCTTTCATGCAAATAACTGCTGAACCAATTTATATATGAGTAGTATAGGCCAAAATTACAAAGTTTCAATAGTATAATACTATGATGAAGTAAATAAATTTATAACGGTAGAATTATTTTTTATAATGCCATGTGGCTTATCTGAGAGTTTATTCTTGAGGTAGTGGAAAGTATGCTCATGTATTATTTTCTCAAATACTTTAGAGAAAATATTTAATAGATAAATAGATCTATAGTTATAAACATTTGTTTTCCCCCTTTTTAAAGAAATGTATGACAAAAGAAGTGTTTCCATTTAAGGGGAAATATTTCATTTGTCAGGCCTATGTTAAAAATTTGGGCTAATGATAATATTAATACTAGTAATATTAATATTAATAATAATAATAACACTTCTTGACAGCTTAGGAAGAAAAATTTGCCATGCTGCTAGGTATTAAGTTAAAGTTATCTAGGAAATCCCCAAAAATAAAATTTTATCTAGCGGATTTAAAATAGCTAATATAATTAGTCCAGAAACATTGTAAATGAATATTTCTTTTTCTAAACTGTAAACTGTTACAGAACTATACAAGTTGCATGTGTTTTACTCTTCAACAGCCTAAATATAGAGAAGCTATAACTTAATATTCAAAATAAATTCCACTTCTAACACATGTTTATATTATTCATCCATTTTGGCAGAATACTTGTCGTGTTTGTTAACACAATCTAAGCTAGTATATGATTATTATTCAAACAAAACTTAAGATTTGGCAATTTTCTTTGTGGTTAATTTTATATACTAAAAAAAGAACAAAGCTACATGTGAATAACGGGTACAGCAGCTCGTCTAAAATAAGATATGCTTAAATGTAATACTGTAGGTGCTGGTATTGTAGACGAGGAGTTTATTATCTACTGTTCCAAAAGTAATATTTAAATTTCCTCCCATCTCATACATATACGTGATTTTTTGTACTCTCACCGATCAAGTATGAAGTACAATAAAAAAAAAGAATAACATATTTGTTAACTTTGTCGTGAACTACGATAGGTTTTTTTTTTCTTTGCACTGCGACCTAATAGCAGTTCTGCTTATCTGAACTTTTAGTTAAACCAATAGGGTAGTTATGAAGAAGGTAGAATTTAGAGGTGATGTAACTGCAGTTACGTAATTGTAAAGTGGGAAACAATTTAAGAATGAAAAATCCCTCGGTACACCCAGCTAGGATTCCAACACTGATATTCCCGCCACCAGCAAACAAACAAACTAGCTTAACGTATGGTCCACGTGCCCACTGAATCAGGTCTTATTAAAGCCCCAAGGCTGCTTAAACAATTTGAATTTACGTTTAATTGAATAAAACCATTCACAGCTATTATTAAACCATACTGATATTACTTAATTCCTATTTGATGGTCTTCATGTTGGTTTTATTAAACATCTACAGTACCTAATAATAAGTATATTTTAAATTTTGTCCTATACTAATTAAAATTATTTGAAAATATGTTAATAATATTTGTTTTTAATGTCTTTAGGCTTTCTGCTTTAAGATTTTAAATTGTTTAACGAAACCTAATATATATCTACTCGTTAAAATGGTTTGATTACATATTTATTGAGGTGTCAAGTCAGTCAAATAATAATATTTCATCTCACACACATAGCATGAACACAATTACAAATTTTGTTGAGGTGCTCTCTTTATATTTTTCCTAATCCTAATTGCTCAAATCCTACTATTTTCATTTTTATTGCCCAAAATTACCCTAAACTCCTCTGGAAATATATTTGACCAGGTGGGCTGTCAGGATTGGCTCCTTAATAATTCAATATTAGATGGTGTGTAACATATCGTTATGATTATTTGGACTATAGTTTGAGTAATATGTCATGGAGAAATCTAATGAATGTGTAAAATTCAAGAAGTGTTTGCGAGAAGCTTATTTTCACATGTAGTAAGCTAATAAATGCTCAGTATGTAGCGTGTCTGCCTACTGAGCTAAGAGTCCCGGGTTTGATTCCTGGCATAGCCAAAAAATAGCATTGGTGAAATATAGGTTAACACTTTCACATTGATAACTTAACGTATGGGGTCTGGATGCTATGCCAGTCCTATTCTTATGTTAGAATATAAGGTATATGATAGGCCTAGCAAGCTGGTAGTGGAAAATACATGGCTTGAATAAAAACCTACCCAGGCTGGAAACAGTAATGGATGTAAAAAAATAAACTGATATATAGGATGATTTGAAACTCGCTTTACAAACTTTAATGGTAGATAGGGAAACCTAAAACAAACCCTTTTCGTTAAGAATGTATGTCCTCAAACCCCCCATTAAATGCAAGAGAACGCCGATGGTACATAGATGAGAAGCAGAGAGTGTGAACAACATTGCATGCCCACAGCATCGACGCATTGATTGCTGTACATTTTCAAATCTTCCCCAGTCCCATACGCTAGATAAGATGCATGTCAGCCATCCCAGAATCCATTAAATGATCCTTGTTACACGTATGAAGTCCACGTTACGAATGTAAGAATGGTGAAAAATAGCCATTTGATGCTCTGTCCAACACCATCCTCTAGTACGTAATGGTGACGTCAGCGGACATATAATCATAAGGAAAAAAGGTTTGTTTTTAATGTTCCTTATCACCCATTAAAGTCCATCCAGAAAGTATCGAATAAATCTGTATATATTTAGGAAAGGTTCATGCATCCGGGCATGGGGTCTAAATGTCAATCTCATCTAATTTGTTTTACCAATGAGTGAAAGGTCGAATCCCACTCTCCTTCCACGATAAAGGGGGTACATTTCCTATAAATTATACCTTTTCCATCTCCACATTATAAAAATAATCGATATAAATATATAGCCTACATGTCAAACGGGCAGTAAGATCGACACGGTTAAAAACAATTAGGGAAAAAAGTTATTTTACACTATATAAAGTTAGCTTATATAATAATCTTAATTTAAAATTGGCCTTATAAGAAGGACTGTTACTATGACTTGATAAACAGATTAGGCTCGTTATTTTATATAAGGTACTGATGAAAGATAAAATCAATTTCTAAAAGCAAATAACAAGCTATCATTAATATATTAATTAGAAATTTGCTCCAAGGAACTAACTCCTAATTGGAGCAATATTACGCACCTCTAAGATATATGTATCAATTTAGCATATGGACGATATGTATAACACATTTATTTTATATCTCACTACACCACCTTGGACTCCAACATTTCCGCCTGTTGGCTACTCGCCAATCTGTTTGCAATCTGCTATTGGAAAATCTCTCCCTCTCAGCCGTTCACTTAATTTTACCTTCATTTGGTCTATGTGGGTACATTATGAATCCCTAAAGTGGTAAATTATTTAAAATGATAGAATCATTAGATAGTATGAGTAGAGGATGTGGTGTACACGAGTAGAAGGAAGTGATCTGAAGCTGAGCCGATCATTCGGAAGGTGGGCATGTCGGCAGTAATAGGAGTGTTTGTAGGTATGAATATATTTCCAGTCGGGCTCCAGGTTCTCGCCAGGAGAAGGGGGGTGGCGGGCGACGAAGGAAGGTAGAGCGGTGCGGGGGACATGCCATGTTACATGTATTGAGAAAAGTAGTCCAATGAGAACAGTTCGTTGTTTCTGCAGCACGGAACAAGAGCCTGGGAGGGCTGATGGCTACCTAGTGATCTAGTGCGCGCGCGCGGGATAATCGCGACGACCATCGCGTTTTTTTGACGGTTTATTTTCCTTCCATTTACTTTATCCTTATCAACTTACAATCCCGAAAAAGTAAAAGGCCTCTTTTTGAAATTTAACTCAGTGTGTGCTTAAGGTACATTTTAGAATGCATTAAACCGGTTGTTCTCGTGTTAGAAATAGTTTCATTCACGAAAAACGTACGAAACGTGTTTATTTATCAAGCAAAGAATGTCTTCGTCGGGTTCATTGTTGTGTTCCATATTGCGTGGACCTACAGAGCAACCAGACTCAATAAATGAAACCACAGAGATATTCCAAGATGTGAGTAAAAATTAATTATTCTTTTTACATTTTGTTTTATTTTAACACGTTTTATTTAGATAACATTTTAATTGTTTACAAATATTTGTTCAAGTTTTGGCTAATTTAGGAACACATGGATGTAAACTGATGTAGGCCCTACTGTACGATAGATAGACCTACTAATAAATAAGTTAATCTAATAGTTTTTTTTAATTCCCTGGATGTAATATAAACAGTCTAAACTCAAGTCGAGTTTCAGAGATTAATAAGATTGTTTTAGTATTGAAGTAAGAAAGAAAATAATGAAACAGTTTTAAACACATATGCAAAATATGACTTAACATTATTAAATACAATACCACATTCATTGTAAATATTTATTTAGAACTTTGAGAGGAAAAAAGTATAATACATTATATGTAATAAATTATTTGATAATGATACGTTAAAAAATATGTGTTACCTTAATATCTTGGATATATTATTTTATAATCATTGTTGAAACATTTAAAAAATAATATAAAAACTATGTTAAGACGTTGATGATGATTATTATTATTATTTAGTTTTAAAACTTTTAAAAAAATAGGGAAACTATAACTTAAATAGCACATTGTTAAATTATAGCTAAGCGAAATTAAATTATTGGCCATTTGTCTAAAAGCGGTGAAAAAACTAATTTAAAGCTTAATAATTTAGAGTATTGTTATACAACTATGTTAGCAATATCAACAATTCAAGTCTATAATCTAACTATATGTATGGTTTTAGTTGATAACATTTGATTCTTTGAGTGTAGCAATCATTATATGGATGTTTTGAGTGTGCGTGAATATTTGTGCTCACTTTATGTTTCAATTTAATGAAATATAAAGGCACGATGTTACAAAAAAAAAGAGTTTTATGTAGACCTTAAGTGCAAGGGATAGGAATGGAGGAATAGTGGAGTCCAGACCCCCATGGAATATGATAGAGCCCCTTTAAGGGGGTGACCATATATGTGTGTAAATCTTTTATTAGATGAAGGTATATAAAAATGTGGTGGTGGGACACTCCTAGATAAATTATATTTCTACGCCCTCGTTTAAGCGTATTGACCAGAAAGTACAACATTAATAGCTAAAAATAAGTAAAAAGGCGGATTGAAATTTTATTTTTTCATTTTATTTCTTTATTGTTTCAAATGGGTAAATATTATCATGTTTTTTTTATTGTTTTGTATTTTGCCCACGCGTCTCACTACCTGTGAGGGTTATTATGACTTACGTTCTTTCTATAAACAAAACATTGATAGATCCATTTTGTCCAAAGTTGGCATCCTTCTACTTATATACTTTTCTCTTCTAAACGTTTATTTTGACAATAAATATATTAAATATCAAAATATTAGTATCATTTTATAGGCAATGAGCAAGTAGTAAGGGACGATAGTAAAATATATATAATACACACAGGCACTGAAATGTTCTATAGCTTATTTTATTTCAGAACATAACTCAAAAATGGAGTAGGCCTTTTATTTTTAAGTCCACAATAAATATATTTATCTATGTTAGTGTTGAAAATTGCTATTCTTATTGATAATTTGAACGTTTCTCTTTCATTTGAAACACACACACGCTTCACAAAAACCGTACTTCACTCCCTCCCCCCTCTTCAAATCAGAATCAATAACTAGAAATACAGGCTTGAAGTTTCCAAGAGAAAATACACCCTTACTTAGAACCTGATTTTACCTGTGTGGATTATGTCACCACTTTATGTCTACAACGCTATAGTGCAATCCATATTTTATATCAAATGATTATTTAGTTTTGTCATACTTATTTAACTAAGTTAACGTGCAAAGTTTTAGATATAGTATTAGTAGTAGTAGTAGTAGTACATATGCTACCTCATGTCTTAATAGTTGTGACAGTAGTAATATTTAAATATCAACTCTCTCTTTCTTCTCCTTCCACAAGTCAAGGAAAGGTATACCATATGTTAAAAATGCAACGTCGCCAGGCATTACATTTACATTACATAATTGACACTGAATGTTCAATATAGGCCTACACCCCACACTTAATTGATCATTCAAATTCAATGGGGGAAAGATGTTAATTATTTTATATCACTTAAGCCTCTTTTTTATATAATATATGTAGCCTAACTTTAGAACTGTGTCAACCAGGAACTTCACGTACCATTAAATTTGACAACACTGTTTGAATAATTTGAGAAGAAGGGGGAGGAACATTGTGGTATGTATGACCCAAACCAGTGGACATGCAGTCTAAATCACAAGCTGGTTTTCCTGTGATGGCGATGTTGGGATTCAAATATCACCAGGTGTACCTAGAGTGTTTTTTCTTTAATAGTTTTCCACTTTCTGATAGATCAAATGTGTATACATTTAATATGTATACTACCATCCTTATCACTACCCTATTAGTGTAGTTAAAATGTGTAGGGTCTATAACCTGTACAGGTAAATAGATATAATCAAAACAATTCAATAATGTGAAATATAGATCTAGTTATACAAAGTCATGAATTAATTATATTTATTTTTACTACTGTTCATAATATCTATTTGGTGAAACCTAACTTCACATTATACCTTGATGCGGGGGCTTAGGAACTGGGGACAGGGGGTGCTCAAGCCCCCTGTTTTTATTTTAGGGAGGGTTGGGACTATATTAAGACCACCTGATAATTTCCACGCATATTCTACGCTCATGTATGAAAATATTCCAAGTGAGAACAACTCTAAATATCTTCTAAATGCACTACATTTTCACAAAGCCCATTCCTAATAGCTTTTATGGACATCTAATTTAAAAAAAAATCCAAGCAAGTAGAGTTATAAATAGCTTCTACGGGCATCCATATTTTAAAATAATTTACTGGAGAAAACTATTTATTTTTCTGTCTAGCACTCGTTCGGGTTATACGCTCATGTACTATCTACGCCGATAGTTTTAGGGAATAGGAATATTATATTTTGAGCAAGTGTACCTGAATTTGCGTGGAGGGAGCATGGAAAAATAATTTGGAGAAACCACCCTACCGAGATTCGAACGTCGATTTTCCCATCATCGGCAGTCTAGTCTACTGCTAGAGTAGCGCCTCAGACGATGCCGCCACCGTAGTGGATGCAGACCACTTCAAATAGCTCTTAGAGGCATATAGTTTTCAAAATATGTCTAGACAACAAACAATTTAAATAACTTCTAGGGTCATCCAAATCCGATAATAAAATAAGTTTGGCTTAATCCGCATTTCCTACGATATTTTTACTATACACTTATGACAAACAAAGTCGTTAAAATTAAACCTCTATAAAAAAGCTTTAAGAGTCATCCAGGGTTTGAAATATGAATGAGGAAGGGTGGACTCCCTGGACCACCCAGCCAGTTGAGCCTCTCATCCCCTACTTCAAAAGAGCTTCTGGAGCCCTTGCCTTGCCTCTTGCTACCGAATGTAAGAATAGACAATACCCGGCTTTCACAAAATAACATTCTAAACTTTGGTTTAGTATAAATGTTAATTTATCTTTTAATTATTTTAATTTAAAAAAAATGTAATCTTATCTTTATTTGGATATATAAAAAAAATCCTTAGAGTAATATTAATAAAAATAATAAAAAATCAACTCAAGTATAAGATGCAACTTAGACTAAAATTAAATTTAAAACTATTTCAATCATCCCATTTGTAAATTAAAAATAACTTTACTTCTTAGTTCATCCATAATTCACTGTACAATATAGTTTGTTCATATGCTATTCTATAAAAATAACGTTATTTTACTAAACCCAAAGCCCATATTTGTCATTATCATTTTATTATATAACCATATCATTATGGTAAAATAAACATACATAGCAAGCAATTTGTTTACAGATACCAATACACTTGTCTCGTTCAGTAGCATGTCTGCCTAGTGAGCTTAAAGTCCCAGATTTGATTCTCGGTATAACTGAAAAACTCGTCATTGGTGAAATGTAGTTTCCTCTTTTGCAATGATGAATTAACTTTTGGTGGGCATTGTGTCTGTTTTAGATATAGGTTAGTTTATAAATTGTGGGCTGATATACTCAGTCGATTTAGAAAGTGCACGTCTAATATCTGAAATTATATTAAAATTACCCTTGAAATATTATCTAAGGATAATTAAAAAACAGTTAAATAGATGTTTTTACAGCTGTTTGGTTACTGGCTGAAATTAAATAGGGCTGGAAATAAAATAAGGAAATATGCTTACATTTGTAATACGTTAAAACATTTAGCTATTCATACGGTTTTTAGAGAAAAAAATCTACTATACCAACTCATAGCTGCATTGTGTATTCAATAGCAACATTTTTTCCTTCAGTTGTATGCTTTAAATACAAGCTATCACTAAAGATATATTATGATAATAGCATAGTGTGTATGAATGTACGAACATTCTCATGAAAAAAAATAATAGGAAACTACAGTGGGATGTGTACAATCATGTTCTATTGAGTATTTGTATACATTATAGCTCATTAATCAAATTAGAGACATAAAATTATACACAGATATATAATCTAATTTTAATCATCCGTTCAATCCATTCTGCCTGTATAATCTTCATTTAATTTCCTGATTCAAACTGATTAACATTAATTAAGTGATTAAATAACATTAATTGGTAACTATGATTATAACAACTTTTAAAATTAATGGATGATAATTGTAATTTATATAAGGTTGTATCGCAAGAAAATGAAGTACTAGGATCAAAGCTACTTTTAAATATAGCTGGTTAGAACCAAATGAATGTATAATTTTATCCTTTTGAATGTGAGGAGTGCCAGGTCTCCACCGTGTTCGGATTTCACGTTAAACTGTAGGTCCTCCATTTCATTTCACAATCATCCTACCATTACACATTAGCGTAAGTGCGTATAACCCGAACGGGTAGTAAGACGCGGTGCTAATAATAATAATAATAATAATAATAATAATATAATTTTATTTATACCATACTTTTATATTTCTATGATATTTAAATAATACTTTAATCTACTTTTATTAGTTAAAATATTATATATTTGAATGATTTAAGTATTTTTAAACCTATCAATTTTTTAAGCATATTTTATGTTAAAAACTAAAGGGTTAATTAATTATTATAGCATTTCTAAATTAGTGAAAAATCGAATAAATCCATATAACGTAAATATCATAGGTATATTATAGGTAGGCAGAAACTTTTAATATTAAATAGTTTAATTTAATTAACAAGATTTAATATTTCCATTAACAAAAATTGTAAATATATTAAATCACCCCTATACAAAGAATATATACATTTAAATATTAATTTATAGTAATGAACTGTTAATTTTTTTTAGCAAGTTACATTTTAGACTTAGACACATTTCTTGTTTATCTTGGAAATATTTCTATGAAATTTTAAACAACGAAACAAATGGTTTACTAAAATATTACACAGGTGTCAATAAATAGTATTTCATTGGAAATAAAGTCAGAAATTTACTAGACGTTCTCACTTTACTAGATATTCTAATTTGTTTTAAAATTAGTTAAAAATTACCATGATACTAAAATGATCATCGTTACCAGATTATTTTTAATATTTTAGTTATGAATCCATAGTAAAATTTGAGACATATTTCGTAACTCCTTTTTACCTTCTATTATCAAGAAAAAGTTGTGTAAACGTAAAAAAAACTTATCTCAAAATTTTGATAAATAAATCGATTTTTGTGAACCTGATCCCCAAAAAGTCTGTTCCCATGTCTGCCTGTCTTTCTCTCAGTCTGTCCCTGGTCATGGATCCAGAACCGTTTGATGGATTCCGTTCAAACTTGATATTTAGATTTTATAGGGCAGTACTTTGGGATTATTGTATCTTATCCTGGCCCTTAAATTAAAGGTAGTCTAATGAGGAGTGTTCTTTTTATTTCCAAATATTTCAAAAATTGTTTTTCGGTTTTGTTTAAAATTTATATTTATGAAGGGTGGACCTAACAAATATCATAGAATGGTTGATTTTGGGGATACAACTTCTTTAGAGGACAGTTTACTGATGAGTGATTTTCAAAAATTCTAATTGTTTTAGAAATGATTATAAGGATTTGGGTTTAAATTTATATTTGGGGAGAATCTGACATGATTGAGGGAAAATTCGTTTAAGGGTAAGTTACCGATGACTTATTTTCTTAAATTAGAATATTTTAACAATTACTCTAATGATTTGGCTCAAAATGGGTACCTACTTGTTAATTTGTTTACATTATAAACACTTCTATAATTTTATTATAAAAATAATACTTTTAATGTGGTTTTTTTTTAAAACTATTGACTACTATTTTAAGAATTAGACTTTTTTTTAAAAATAGTTAACTATTTTGTTTAAAAATTTTATTTACCGACTATTTTTAATGATAAGTCAAACTGTATGTTGATATTTAACAAATACATTCATTTAAGGGTTTACTTACAAGAGATTTTAGAAAATTTGAATATTTGGTCATAAATAGCTTTTAAGATTTATTTCAAAAGAAGTATCTAAAAATTGATTTTCATAATAAATAAGAATATATTTCAATTTTTTTAAATAAAATTAATTGAGTTTTTGATACTCTAGTAGTATTTCTTAAATGGTTTAGCAAGTGGTTTTCTATCTGTACATAAAAAGTGTTTATTGTGATGTTATCTGTACAAGATTTTATTTTGTATTTTTTTAGAAGTTTACTGAAAATCTATTTTTGAAAATTTGTTTTGTTAAAAGCTATAATAAGTTATGTATGAAATTTCTACGATTTTTTAAAACCTTTTATTTAATAAAATGTTCTTACTATAATATTAATTATGAATTATTATACATGAATCATTCCATTCACAGGAACATAGAAGTATTTCAGTAACTGTGAATTTATAAACTCCAAACAACCACATATATTTAAGTGTTCTATGTTTTAGAAAGTATTATGATGGAATAATTAATGATTTGTACAGATATTGTTGTATTATTCTTGATAAATTCCAGCGATTTTATTTAAAACAATACTCGGTATTACTGTATAAAAGTAATCAACATTTACGATCTTCCAATAAAATGATTTATATGTCATAAGAGTTCTTTCAAAAAAAAAATGTATAAACATTTTTGTCACTTTAATAATTTAAGTAGATATCCGCTTCGGTGTCCGCATGGTCTAAGGTGCTACTCTTGCAATAGACTGGACTGATGACTAAGGGGAGATCATGGTTCGATCCCGGTTGGATTTACTGAGGCTGGTTTATCCTAAATGGTTTTCCTCTCTATCTCGCTCTTCATGCAAAAGGAGGTATACTTCCTTTAAATTAAATCTTCACCTGTAACCCATTTGCGTGATTAGTACATAAGTGTATAGCCCAAAAGCGTAGTAAGACGCAGTGTTAAAAAATATATATACGCGTAAATCTTACTATAAGAGGTCGATTTATAAAAGCTTTGTTTGAATTATAATAATAATAATTAATATAGAGCACACCTTTAGTAGATATATCACAATATTTTACAATTAGCTAAACCAAGTCATGCATATTTATATTTTAAATGTTATAATTCCTTCGTATCGATCGAAGTTGAAAATTTCATTGAAAATTTTGGTTATCCAATCGGTACATGGGATGAGAAATAACGAGCAAAGTTAATAGTTTTATAAATATAATTTTCTAAACTCATCAAAACTATACTACATGCATCTTTCCACCCGCATGTTTGATTTAATTCAATGATTTTATTTGAGTACAATAAGAAACGGTGCTCAAAAATATGTACAGTGAAACCTGTTTAACTGGGATCTCAAGGGACCTAACATTTTTTATCACTTATAGAGGTTTTTCATTTATCCAGTTTCCCAAATAAGCAGGTTAACGTGACAATTGTCTTACTTATAGAGGGTCCCACTGTGAGAGGTCTAAATGTATATTTATCATATAAAGAGATGGAAATGTTTATACTTATGTATGTATTATATATTCTCTTCACTAATTTTAATAATCATGTGAAAGTGTAATAGAAATAAACAAGATCTTACGCAAGATGTAAGGGATTCTCTAATATTTAAATGCATTCACTAAGATTTTTGAAAATTAACTTTTTTTGTCAGGTCTTCATAAATAGTTAGCCTAAAATTGTAATATTTTAATTAAGTGAAAAAGATGGTATTAAAAGCATAGATCTTTCGAATTTCGTGTCAAGTTTATAATTTGTCATTTAATTGAATACAATTCGAGGATCAGCATTTCTGTTGATAACATTCAGCTACCACTTATGATACATTTTATCATACATTGAAGATTTGAATGTTATTTTTGCAATATGTAGCTACTTTTCTATATACATTATATATTCCTGTTCCAATTTTTGAATGAGTGCCAACACTATAATTATTTGTTGCATTATGGGAAGACTACAATTTTCTTTGGAGCAGGTAATACTGATAAAAATATACCAAAATGGGTGACACAAGTTTTTGGGGAAGATAATTCAATAAAATAACGATTTGAATATTTATGATAACATATTAGGTCTTCTACAAATTTAAAAGTCAGTTTCATGCCCATTATATTATTCTTGTTTCTGGTCCTCCTTACAATGATATATAATTATTATGACTCCACCAACAGATCATATGATTTTCTACCATATTAATAAGTTTAATTTTATTTCTTTATGAATTTCAAGTCATGAATTACTACATTCAGTTGGTCATGTAGATAATGTTTTTAGCCTGAAAAAGGTAGGGAAATTAAATAAGTATAGTTAGTATAAATTTATTTTTATAGAATCAAATTAATTAATTAAATTAAAAAATTAAAGCTAGTACTTAAATGGTAATTTGGCTGTTCCCACCTATGTTTACTTTTCTTATTTAAAATTATTGTTAAGCTAAACCAAAGATTTGTATTTTATAATAAATTGTTAGTTACGAAAATGCATATCTTGATATTTATGGGTTATTTACAAATAAGTTGGGTTACCTCGCTAGATGAAGACTAATTAGAGCAATACAGAATATTTTCGTCTTTATTTATAGCATACGTGTCAACTTGGTGGCCCAGTCCATGATAGCGTGTTACCTGTGGACCGTATATGATCAACCGATATACAATTTGGCACAACTATTATTTGTGTAAATGCCATAAAAATACTTCCTTTTGGGAACGCGAAGAAACAAGCGCTACTCTATGAATAAGAGAGATCTATAAATGTATAGAGCAGCTGGGGTAAAGAGGGAGCAGTGTTAAACGGGGTACTTGCTATTTACTACGGAAAACACCAGGAGTTACGCAAAATTTGATAGATTGATCGTGTGTTTTATGTTATTATTATTAGCACCACGTCTTACTACCCATTCGGTTTATACGCAGGTACGATAATATGTAATTGTAGGGTGATTGTGAGATGAAATGGAGGACCTACAGTTTAATGTGGGATTCGAACCACGGTGGAGGTTTGTCATTCCACACATTCACAAGCTGTGATTAATACACGTCTTGTTAGAGGTGAAGGAAGGTTTTGGCGATCGGATAAATCTGTGCCGAGACCGAGGATTGAACCCCGGACCTCCATCACAGTGTGTTTTATATAAACTTGTATTTTGAATAGTTTGTCCCCTAAATAAACATTAAATTAAATATTTGAACATTGTTTAATACCAATTACCAGTTTAATATCCACAAGGATAAATATATATTATTTGTTGTAAAGATAACATAATTTAAATTAGACCAACTTTAATCAGGTACTGTATAAAACAAAACAACCACGAAATTAAATGGATCAGTTAAGTAAATGAGTCTGCTTGGAAATAAAGTTATATCTTGTCACATTTAATTTGATCATATTATTCAAAAGCTTTCTAACATGATCAAATTATTTTTAAAAAGGTTAGAACAAAAAAGAATGTTAAAAAAGTGGAGGACGTCTTTTGTTATTTTTATTTAAACTAAACATTATTTTTGTAATAATAGTTTACCAAATTATATTTATTTTTGCTTAAATGGATAACAATATTGCATTACTTGAAATGGGGTATTTTCAATATACTCAGTTTTCAAAATGGCCTTTATGATTGAACGAGATTCACACGCATAATTTTTTAACTACAAAATAATGTAAAACTTTCTTTAAAAATATATCTTTCATTATTTTTTTGCTCCTAATTCTTTTTTTTTAGTTATAGATCATTTATAAAAGCGTGTTATTTTGATAGTTGTAGATCATCTTTGGATATAATTTCTGAAGTTTAGCCATGTGAAGTTTTTATTCTTAAACATTCTAGACATTCATGATACTTTAGGCCTTAAGAACAATACATATACATGTCTTTTATAAAGAATATATGTCAAATAAATTTCAATTTCAATAAGGCTTTATTAATTTTTTAAGGAATGCCAGGCCTCCACCGTGGCTGTAGGTCCTTCATTTCATCTCACAATCACCCTACCATTACACATTAGCGTAAGTGCGTATAACCCGAACGGGTAGTAAGAAGACGCGGTGCTAATAATAATAATAATGCTAATAATAATTAATTTTTTAACGTAGACACTTTTAATCAATTCTGTCTTAAACTTTTATAGTGTTATACGGCATTAATTTAAGCATTTTTAACAATGTAAACATAGACTGATTAAAAAACACTAACCTATATACATGACAACTTTTTAAAAAGTTATTTATCCAAACATTATTTACAATTTAAAAAATGAGCTAAGCTATATATTTGAATGCATTGAACCCATTAAAAAAAATTATATATAAGATTATTTCATTTTAATCTCACACTATTAAATCTCTTTCATAATCTTGAACTATTCTATAAATAACGTATGCTACTTTGTATTATTTTTGATCACCAAATATTGCTCGAACTTTTAATCACTTGGCTCATTTAATACTTCCTGCCGGAAAATATAGATAATACGTTCATAATAACCTTGGAGATAACTTATTAGCCTATGTATAGATATTAAGCTTGATCAATATTTGAATAATATATTATTTTCTAAAATTTGAATTCCTCAATTCATTATTAATTAATTTATCACCATATTTAGACTTGAAAAATATTCATTAATACAGTATATAGCAAGCAACATTATATAACCAAATATAAATGTTAATTAAAAGAGGTCAATAAAATTGATTTTGTTTGAAATTTTTTTTTTGTCCCTACCCGTCTCAATAACGGTTAAAGGGTAAACATATTTGCTTTTTAACTAACTTTGGAAATTGTGAACCAAATATTTGAGCTAATAGTGGCTCATTATAGGCAAAGTTGACTGAATAGTGAAAACATGACGCCTTAAACATAGTAACCACCAGTGAGAGTGATTCCAAAACAACAAAACAAGAAAAATGAAACCTTAAATATGGTGAGTCTAATGCTTGAAGCCCAAGTAAATACTAGAAGGTGTATCTTTAAACTAAATTAATTAAGAAATATTTAACTTAACTTAGGTGGTCAGTAAAATCTTTGAGGGAGTTGGGGGGG